>JAPMNP010601587.1:0-12067 GCA_029874935.1 Atherina boyeri | reverse complement strand
TATATATATATATAAGACACCACCATTTTTCAAATTAGATGAGCCGCGCAGCTCTCATGACGATTACGAGCTACTGAAAGGCACCTGAAGGCAGCACGGGTAGGAGGCATCGACTCGAGTTGCCGCTGCATGAACACAGTGAGCACTGAGCACACCGCCATAGTGTCAGCGAGCTAGCAGGCACGAAAATGTCAGGAAAGAGTTTTCGAGTCAGCGATGGGGACTGGATTTGTCCAGATAAAAAGTAAGGTCGCCCGTTAAATGTTGTTGTAGCCTGCGCAGTGAGGGTTATATTATTTTAGGAACATACGTATGTTTGATTTGCTGATCGTGCTAACAAGCTGACGTGAGTTAGCTTTAGGCCTTTTAGCATTTTGCTCAAGCTAACGTTTCCCCAGTTAAGCAAACAAGCTATCTTTACTTGTATATTCCATACAACTCGATTAACAATCTTTATGTAGGTGCACGTAGGACACATATGTCTACTGATAATTTACGGATATGGGCTTGGGTGTATACGCGTTAAGCGTTTTGGTTGTTAGTAGGCGCTAGCTATTAAGTTAGCTTACTAGTTCTGTTGTGTGGGTTGGGGGAAGTGTCTACGCTCATTAGTGTGGTTGGTGATTACAATGTTGTAGTAACTTAAAAATCTCTATTCGAAGTTGTCACTATTACCTTCCGTGCAGACTTAGTTATTCAAATGACAAGTATTAACAGCTGCAGATGTTAGGGCAGGCACATGGGGAAGTGAACAAATCCCTCTGGTCAGCTCATACACAAATTATTGATTTCTTTTATTTTTTATTTATTACTCTGTTTCAGGTGTGGAAATGTGAACTTTGCTAGAAGAACAAGTTGCAACAGATGTGGCAGAGGTGATTTTTTTTTTTTTTTTTTTTTAGAAGTTATTATTGTTTTAAGATGATGCACTCATTCGATAAATTGTTATATTAAAAATGTTTGTTTTGTTTTTTTTAACAGAAAAAACCACTGAGGCAAAGATGATGAAAGCAGGAGGAACAGAAATTGGGAAAACCCTTGCTGAGAAGAGCAGAGGCCTCTTTAGTGCAAATGATTGGCAATGCAAAACGTAAGTTGTCAACTGTTGTGTTGATAAGGCTGCTTTTACAAAACCTGAAAAATCTGAACAACTGGGAAATTTAGTCGCACTTTTTTTATACAATTAAATGTAATCGGCCATTGCAGTTTGCGACTTTTATGTTTTGAAATATGAGAAAAAATCTTACTGTTTACTCCCATCCCTGCTTCCATAAAGATGTGGCAATGTGAATTGGGCAAGACGATCGGAGTGCAACATGTGTAACACACCTAAATATGCCAAGCTTGAAGAAAGAACAGGTGACCAAATAATTAGTGCTTGATTGTCAGATTTTGTCATGCATAAGTCTGTACAGTGTATCTATTGTTCTTTTTTTTTCTTTTGCCCATAATGCTTCAGGTTATGGTGGAGGTTTCAATGAAAGGGAGAATGTGGAGTATATTGAACGGGAGGAATCTGATGGTGAATATGATGAGGTGAGTACCATCTACCACTTCGTGATTAAGAAATATAGATTTGTATGTCAGTCTCTTTAAAGAAATACCATAACAAGAAATTATCACTAACAGAGGACTAAATAAAATGGCTGAATATTTCTATTTGCCACAGTTTGGTAGGAAAAAGAAAAAGTACCGTGGGAAGAGCAACAGCACATCTTCCTCAAAAGAAAGCGAAAAGAAAGAAGTGCCAAAAGAAGTTGAGGATGAAGATGATGAAGATGGTGACATTTCCAAATACAAATTGGATGTAAGATCAGTGATGGGATGTGTAGATTGTAATATGATACCCTGGCAGCCATCGATGTTGCATAAAACTAAAATACCAACTTTTCCAGGATGATGATGATGATGATGATGATGATGATGAAGATGATGAAGATGATGAAGATGGCGATCTGTCAAAGTATGACCTGGTTGCCAGCGATGATGAAAAACCAGTTAAGAAAAAGGGCAGCCGCTCTGGTTCGTCCCGCTCCTCTTCGCGTTCCTCCAGCTCCAGTTCTCGGTCGAGGTCCAGGTAAAAGGGTACAGGTCAAGGGTAACTCCGGGCAAAATGTCAGTATCAGCTCAATCTTCCTTCTGGATTTAATGATCTATATCAATTATATATCCTGTTTTACTGATTTGTTGTTTTCACCTTTTCTTTAATGCTACCCCATCTGCAATGCAAGAAACCTTGTGCACATTCAGTGATCTCTTGTTGAGTTCCAAAATGTCTTTGATTTTTTTTACGACCGTAATCTGAATAGCACCTTGGCTTTCCTTTTTGTCCTCTCCATCTATTGATCCATGTGCACTATCCTTACGTAACTGATGTGTTTGTAACCCAGGAGTAGTTTTTTTTTAAGTTCAAGCCCAGTTGAATATCATGACTCTGCATTTGGCATATTAAACATGCGCACAATTGTTTCCCTGCATTTTTGAAAATATTGGAAAGTTTTTTATTCTTTTTGTTTTTCAGATCCCGGTCTAGAAGTTCTTCCAGTTCCAGATCTGGATCTCGCTCGAGGTCTCGCTCCAGGTGAATGAGGTGACATGCACTCTCTCCCTTTAGAGAGTGTATGTATGGGGCAGAAAGCTCCAGAACAGTTCTACTCCTAAGCTCATATTTGTAGCAGAAACCGCATAGTTCTTTATATAGATACAGGTTTATTCAAGGTTTGATTTAGGTCTGAAAGTATAAATAGTCTTGACTAGCTTGATTGAGCTGTACTGCTACTGCGCTAAGGTCTCCAGATAGACATCTGGGGTATTTATCACGCCTCTCTCAGGAGTGTTACCAGCTTAATCCACGATATTGAAAAGAAGCTAAATGTTATAGATTTAAAGCCACTTCAAGGACCTCTAATCAGTGAGCAGTTCAGCTTCTTGGGTCGAACCGTCTCTTTACCATTAATCTATAGTTAGGTGCTCATATGCAGAGAAGCCTGATAAATACCCACACTGATGAAGCCCTGTCTTGATTTTACTGACCTTAGTGCTTGGTTTATTCCTCCAAAAGATCCAGCTCCAGGTCTGGAAAGGGCTCCTCTCCCCGGAAGAGGTCCCGTTCACCCTCCTCCTCACCTGAGAGGAGTCAGAAGCGCAGTCGCTCCAGGTCCTCATCTGGAGGGAGAAAACGGAGGCGTTCTAGATCGCGTTCGTCCGAAAGGTTTGGGTTTCTGTGGAATACCACAATGGCACTGATTATTACTAGCCATCTGTCGGCCTGCTTTTGGGAATTCAGAGTTACATACAGATGTACACATTTTGCCGTGTTGAAATACTTTATATCCAGAGACCTTGCTTCATGTATATGTAATGTGCATTTTGCTGAGCCTGCTGACCTTGTCATTCTTCCCGTGATGTTTGTGTGATTTCAGGCGCCGCGGCCATTCATCTGGATCGTCCCATTCTGGCTCCAGTTCAAAAAAGAAATAACCTTCTTACGGCCTTTAAACCAAGGAAAGGAATCTTAGTGGAAATGCATGTTGTGTTGCAAAGAGAACACCCGCATCCCTTCAGAATACTGCTCATTGTCATAAAGTTTCTCAAGTCTTACTTCCCTCAAGACAGACAGGCAACATGACCTGACCTTGTCTTTACCTACATGCTCCCTTTTTAAAGCCACATACATCCCATGTTTGTAACAATAGGTGTCCAATAAATATTAATGTTTGGTCCTAAAAGAAACTCTAATATACTGTGCAGAGAGTGTATTCCATTTTAAACAACTTTTGCTTGATATCTTCTTAAGAACATCAAGTTTTTCCATATGTTAGGTAAATTTTCAGCAATTTTTTTTTTTTTTTAATTTCTTTTGGATTAAAAAGCAAAGTACTTAAGTATCAATTTAGAATAGCTAAGATGTAGCTTTAAGTTTTGGCCGTTTATTTCATTGTTTTGTGTTTTCAAGGTAAGTATTTTACTTTTTGATATTGTTTTAATTGAGTCTCAGAAAATTCAGAATTCTTTGGTTTAAGTTTTAAGTGTCTTCATTCTTCTCACAGTTGTTGCCTATTTTGACACCTTTTTTGTAACAAGCTATTCTTCTTTCACTTTGGAATTAATGAACTCAAAACCTATTCTTGCTCCCATTCAATTTGGCTTAAACATCTAACATTTATAGTTAAAATGTGGCAATACAGTCTTTTTATTGGTATAACAACTAAAATGTACACATGTAAATAAAATCCTGTCAACATTGCTTCTGGGTAATACTGTGTTCAATTCCACAATGGCAAATATGGGACATGGAAACCTGCAAGGATTTTGTATGTATTGTGATAAACACCTGAGTATTGTGCTTTTGAAATGTTAATCAATGCAGTAACTTGATAAACGTTTAAAACTTATCAAAGTTTATAAAGTTAACTACTCAAATTATCTAAATTTTTAGATCAACCTGTAAAGATGGCTATTAAGGAAGTGGTGAATATTTGCTAAGTAGTTGTAAGTCAAAGTAGGACATCTAAAACTCTGACCCATGAGGACCAGTCCCTTCAAGTTGTTGGTACCTCTCTCCAACACACCTGATTTAAAATGAATTTGGTCTGGTCAAAGCTTGTCAAATTGTGCCCAATGACCTGCAATCAGGTATTATGAAACAGGGAAACGTCTGATGTTGTAATGCTGCTGAGAAGGTTTGGTCCAACAAGCTGTACTGCTTACCAATTCGGTTTCTTTGAATTTGCTTTAAATTTTATATATAGCCTATTTTTTTGATATAATGGATTCAGCTGGTAACACTCCTTGGAGATGTGTGATAATGGGCTTTGGGGTCCAGAGTTTGAGATCCCTGCATAAGTATTTAGTTTCTCTGTATGTGGTTGAGTCTTTGTAAAACTAGTATTAAGCAAGATTCTGAGGGGAAAAAAACTTTAAATCACTGGTCAGTGGCTTTTGTCTTCACATTAATACTAATTAAGACAAGTGGGACTAAAGGCAGACATGTAGTAGTTGCAGGCCATTTTGTGTATTTAAAATTCCTGATTGTGTTTTTGATAAGCCATTGCCCCACTCGCCCTCTATAGATTTATCCTAAATTGTGTGATGTTCAAATTAAACTGGGGATATATGTATTTATGCTTAATTTTAAAAAGTAAAATCCTCTTGGTATGCCTAAAAGGTTGTGTTAATGGTTCTTAAAGACAGGAAGGACTTTTATTTTCACCTTTTAATCTCTGACCTAAACCAAAGCTGTGAAGTATTAGTTTGGTTAGTACTGTCACTTAACTGTCACATTTATCAAAAGTTATGTTGCACTTTCCAGTACGCCCAACAGGTGGCAGCAGTTGCTTCTGAGATGAGCGAACCTGCTGAAACAAGTGTACCTTGTTTAAACAATTATACCTGTGTCCTACAAATGAATAAGGTGACCTCTTGCATCTAATCGGTAATTATGGGCCACAATGAGCATGGGGAAGTGGGATCAGGAGTTGATTTAAGTACGCCACTCTTACACTAGGTTCAAAGGCTACTGAGAAACATGTCGGATAAAACACTTGCTTAGTTTAAATTCTTGTTAAGTTCTTGGTTTTTCTCACAGTGTGATCTTACTTGAGCTGATTGCATGAGAGAATATTTGCCTATGGATCGCATCAGTTACTTTTATTTAATCGGCATTTTTTAAGTCTGAAAAGTTAAATTTAGTTTAATTTATCTCAATTACCCCTGTTCATAAAAATAAATGATGGATGACTGAATGAACTGCGGGGTTGTTGTAGGCTATAAGATTTACACAGGTTATGATAATTTTGTTGAGTTAAATCTGGCAACATCAGCTCTGCTCCCTAAGTAGTCCCGCCTCCCGCGCGTAAAGGGCTTGACGCGCTTTTACGCACCGCATTAACTCAGAGAAGCTGGGAGAGCAAAATCATGCTGGACCGCATCAAGAAGGATACTCGCTATATATAACTTTAATCAACCTGGAAAATGACTGTAGACGGTTGCACTTCTCTGGGGGGCATTAAAAACACCGTAGAAGAAATGGTGGGCTCCAACATCTCCGCGACACTGCGCCAAAGCAACATCACCAAAAATTCCAGTTGTGGAACTGTATCTGTTGGATTCCCAATAACCATGATGGTCACTGGCATGGTTGGAAACTCTTTAGCTCTCATTCTGGTGTGCATATCTTACAGAAAAAAGGAAAATAAAAGGAAAAGATCTTTCTTGCTTTGCATTGGATCACTGGCATTAACAGACCTGTTCGGGCAGCTTATGACAAGTCCAGTTGTTATATCAGTCTATCGGGCTGGTCTAAGATGGGATCTTATCGATCCATCTGGCAAGCTATGTGCCTATTTTGGCGTGTGCATGACAACTTTTGGCCTGTGCGCCCTCTTCTTGTCCAGTGCCATGGCGATTGAAAGGGCCATGGCGATAACAAATCCCCACTGGTACTCGAATAACATGAGGACGAGTGTGACAAAGCAGACTTTGGCTGTCATATGGTGTCTTGTGTTTCTGTTTGCTCTGCTCCCCATTGCAGGGGTTGGCAAATACACGCTCCAGTGGCCGGGTACCTGGTGTTTCATCAGCACGGGGGATAGCGAAGTACCAGGCAACATGTTTTTCTCCATTACTTTTGCTGCACTTGGGATTTTCTCTCTGCTTGTGACACTCTCCTGCAATGTAATGACGATCCGGGGTTTAATTATCCGGTGTAAAACAAAGTCTGGCACTTCTCAGTCTTCAAAACAGTGGGAACGTCTCACCACGGAGACCGTCATTCAGCTTTTAGGGATTATGTGCGTCCTGCTAATATGCTGGTCCCCTCTGCTGGTACGTTTTTTAAGGCAAATGAAGCCTAAACTTTTCTTTATAAATGAAATTCAAAAGCATGAATTTATATTACAAAAGATTAAATCATGATAGATGTTTTATTGGTAGAAAATAACTTGATTCCATTGTCATGTAGAGTGTGACAACCCAAGAAATGATATTAAGTTAATTAAAGGTGTTTCATCTTTTTTCAGTGTATTCAGTAACCAAGCAAGAGCTTTGCATATCTGGAAGTACTTCATCTCCTGTAATGCTAAAAAAAAAAATTAGTAGATGCTGCAACCTTTATGTTCCCAAATCAGTCACCCATCACTTGATTTTTATTCTGTCTGCCCTGCATCCGCTGAAACAAAAACAATGTCAAAAGTACAGTGTGTCTTATATGATTCCTTCTAAATGTGGCTGCCTTTTGGCATCATGGGGTAATCCACTTAGGAGTCCTGTTTGGGGGTCTGTTCATTGTGTTATGAGGTCATGCACTGTCAGTCACATGTTTCATAGTACCATCAAGCATATTAATAGAAACCACATCACCGTTGTTGCACAGGGAGTGAGTCCACAGACTGTGAAATTGTCCTATTGTCTGGTTCAATGATAGCAGTTTAGATTGGTTTCAGTTTTGCAACATATTAAATGTAAATTACTTTAAGATCTGTCTAACCGTCTTCTCCTCAGGTCCTGATGCTGCGGATGATTTCCAACAAGGTGTCCTCCCATGAATGTAATTCAACAGCACTAATATCCAACCACACATCTGGCCGTGATACCCAACTAGACTGCAACTTCTTTCTGACGGCGATACGCCTTGCCTCACTCAACCAGATCTTGGACCCGTGGGTATATCTGCTCCTCAGGGAGATCCTTCTGCGCAAGTTCTGTATCATGGCTAACGCTGTCTCCAACTGCTCCATAGAGGATCAGAAGGAGACTCAAACAGCACTGGATGCTCTTAACAAGCAGAACCAAGAGAGTAACGACCTTTATAAATCACAAAGTAACTAAGTCAACCTTTGACAGTAATTGCTATCTTATGACTCTGAGGCTGGAAGGCTTTCAAATAAATAGAAATGTCCAGAAATGAAAACAGAATTGTGGGGGAAAGAGGATTGGATTAGCCCTCACACAACGATTTTTCTGCAGTGAGTTCCAAGTCTACTCAAAGTATTTGATTTGCTTACACCACTTTCCATTTGAACGTCACCTAACCAGCATGTGGATGCATGATTGCGTCATCTCTTGCATATGGCTGCTGTGTGGCCACCATGAACTCTCTCATTGCCAGTTTTAGTAGCAACTTTTGCCAGACCCAAGACCTGAATATCAGTGACTTCAGAAGGACAAGTGGTGCATTTAATGATCACTGCTGTCAGCGACTTGAAGCCATAAGCTAATTGAATTATGTTTCTTCTGGAAATTTTTGTGGATATAAAAAAAGAACCATATTTTATTAGGTTAGTTCTAAATAAGTGTAAATATCTCTCATGAAACATGCCATTTTTAAAAGGAACTGCTTGTTCAAAAGAAAAGAAATATTAACTGGAGCCAACTGTTGATTCAATTGTTATTTATTAATGTTTGTAATATTAATTTTGTTGCTTCTGTGATGAATGTTGATCATTTTACCTGGTGGGCGTCAGCTGTTGTGAATTAATGTAACCTCCAGCACATGGCACTCCTTGGAAAATGAAATGTCAAGTGTTTAAGTTTAGTTCCAGTTTCTCTGTCTCTCTCTCTCTCAGCATGAAAGACACAGTAAAATGTTGTGTAACTGTATTTTCAGCAATTTGGTGACTAACATTATAAGACTGTGCCTCAAAGGGCATCCTGATGCCACTTTCAAGACTCTAGCTATCAAAGTGAGTTATCTGCTGAATATGAAGTATTCTAATTTTTCTACTGATATCACATTAATATCAGCCTGAGACTTTCTTACACCAAAAATATCAATAAAAGCAGAATCTGCCAGGCTGGCAGGTTATCATAAAACTTTTGAAATGAGGAAGGTTAGTGTGAAAATGTCCTCAACACAAAAAAAGTGATTTTTTTTCCCAGGCACTTTTGAAGCTGCTAGTGCAACCTCACATTTAGCTTTAATAATAATAGGTAGTCAAAGTTCATTCCAGCATTATTTAGTGTAATTTAATTCCGTCCTTGTAGCCCCACTGTTACCCCTGATATGGTTAATTATTCATAGCCATTAATGCTCAAACTGCCATTTAACAGAGGTGTCAAATTAAATCAATGCAGTATCTAATGAGCTGGTGTGCTTTCAGTGCCAACTTTCTAAATTGGGAAGGAAGGGACGACCACTGATTTGAGGAAATGTACCATTCCTTCCATGCAGGTGTAAATCTGAATTTTTACACTAACCTTTTTATAAATTACATCATCTGATTGTTGTGTAAATATCGATGCTGGTAAAAGACGCCTCAAGGTCAAGGTTTGGCAAATTTGTTGTCATGGTAACCCTCAGATATAGATTGGAATCTCCTCAACAAAAAAAATCAGGCTAATGTGAGGTGCATGCCATGCCTGGTTCTGCGTTTGCCTTTTAAACCAGAGAAGGCACAGAGACAACGAGCTTATTGGAAGTTGTTATCATAAAAAAACATGTGAAAGAGGAGCATTTTCTGTTGCCATGTATCTGTTCCATCTGCCAGCAACAGATGTAGAGTTTATCTTATTTTGATAGTGAGACCTGTTGGTTTTAGTGTCCCACTCAAAGGATTAACCTTGTTTGTTGAGAAGAACATAAAAGGGTGTTAAAAGTACAAAAAAAAAAAATCTTTTTCTCCCCCTAACCTCTTGACACGATTTATGATCAGCTCATTGTGTCCCATGAATGTGAAGATTGGTTTTACATATCAATCCAAAATAACAAACTTTTGGCTGGTAGTATATAATATGTATATTTCGTCAAAACATGATCATCTAAGTGGTTTTACATTGACATGAGTGGTTTTTAGTTAAATGAATAATGAAAATAATGGAGCTTTTGGCCATGCATAAAGGACATTTGTTCCAATTATTTTTACCATATGCAAAACATTTATATGAAACCAAAAGGTTGCCACAGGATGTGACTCAGTCAGCTTCCACTCGATTCTCCTTCTTTGTAATTATTTCAGCACTCTTCAACAAATGCAATTTAATTACACTTCGGAAAAAACCTTAGATGGAACTGGCCCTGCATATGGCTGTGAATGTTCCTTTCCATAATATCCAACCCCATCCCCACAATGGAAAGGAAAATTGAAGAATAGTTTGTTCAGGCATAGAACATTCCTTAATGGACCCAGTAAAAGCAAGGGCAATATTTACAGGGAGCATTTCCTGTTGTTCTGCAGCACAGTCTTTCTTATGAATAAAGAATGCTCAATTGATCCAAGGGCAACACAGAGTAGCGTGGATAGAAGATATCAGCAGTTCAGTGTATTGATTCTCAAGGGGCAGCCTTCAGAGCTGATAATGGTTACTGTTTTGTCTTGTTGAGAGGTGTGCCAAAATTTTACTTTCTTCCTGCAGCAGACAGTACTGTCAAAATGACATGAGCAGTGTTTATTTAAAAAAGACAACAACCCAGCACTAATCAATCTTTGTTTGTAAGGACTGTTATTTTGGTTCGGTCATGTGTTAAAATGGGTTACTTTGTTTCAGGACCAGGCCAGTTTAGCAAGGAATTACACACAAGAGACTTTCACCACTATTGTTGAGAGAGTCCAATTAAATAACCTTTTTCAGAGGCCCAGAGAATCCAGATTTGCCAGCTGGCCTGCTTTCACTCACTCAAGTCACTACTGCATGGCAGTCATTTACTGATTGTCTCATGAGCTTGATGTCTTCTGATTTCCAGATATGAATGTAACTGATAAGAGTCTGGTTGACTGACATTTTGCAGTTGAACTTCAACACAAATTCCACAGCTTTATATCACACTCCCTCAATGCACAGGATGTTAGTTGTAAAAGTCAACTCCTAGGGAAATCCTTAAATACAATACTTGATTGTGGTATTAGTATCATCTCTCTGTGACATAAATCAACTCTGCCTTCTGTCAAGCATGCAGTTCCTACCTGTCCTGTACACTTTCTTTGATTTTGAATGAAGAATTGTGTGCCTGACATGACCACTGAGTCTAAACACCGATTGTAACACTTGTTGCAAGAGGTGTCATCAGGTGTAATTTCTTGCTAGAACCTGACAAAATCCGTTTCGATCATTGTTTATGAGGTATCGAGAGATGACAAGCGGACTAACAGGTTGAGTGCCATGAGACATTTCCAGATAAGTTTAACAATGATCCTTTGCTGTTGTTTCTTAAACATAAGTAATGACAAAATGACTTTGAAGAAACTTTGTTTAAATAAATCTTTTTCATAACTGACACCTTGTCATGGCACAAGACATAAAATGTATTTGCTGTTAGCTAAGACAATTTCAAGATGAGTGCTCATGTTTCTACAGAGTGCATATCAGTCACCTGCTCACAGAAACAGGTTTTTCACATCAACAGACGTTCCATTGCTGCAAGTACATAAATGGCTGATTTGCACATTTTTTTTGTTAACACGATGCCTTTGCTGTTGAATGTTAAACAAGAACTCTGCACAAACTGATTTAGATTCCTCCAAATTCTCAAAAGAACTGGCACGCCATTCTCAGTCGAGGGCCACCTACACACAAACAGCAACTGCTTCTTTACCGATTGCTTTCTCTGTGTTCTGCAAGGGGATGCTGGAAATGTTGCAACTTTTTGTATTTTGTAATTCAAATATTTAACATACCTCTAGGCTTATGTAACAACTTACTGATATGAAAATAGACCTGCCTAGCAAAGTGTCCTTTTGGTACATAATGTCTTTGTCCTCTACTTGTATTGGTTCAACACGCAAAGCACTTTTGAGTCATTTTGTGGCTGTATTCTTAGCTTATGTGGATGTGTAATGTTGTAATTCCATTAAAGAAAGTGAACATATGTTCTTTGTAGGTGTTGAGCTTTTGCTTTGGCCGTGGCACATCTTATTAGATATTTAGGAGTCTGTTATCTCACATTTATTCATCTTTGGTACAAACACAGTGGATTGTGTTTAACACGTAGATGTGTTTATACATTAGGATTTCTCATTCTGTAACAGTAAGAAATCATAGCTATTTCAACCCTGTTACCAGTGATGGACTGGCCATTGGGCAATGTGGGCAAATGCCACTGCGGCCTCCTGATCTCATCCCAACTTGTGGCCGC
>JAPMNP010601513.1:0-13163 GCA_029874935.1 Atherina boyeri | reverse complement strand
TGTGTCTACTGTGCGCAATGTCATCAAGAAGTTGAAAGCCCATGGCACTGTAGCTAACCTCCCTGGACGTGGACAGTTGGCTGCTTGGTGTATTCCTCTTTTTTTTCTCTCCACTCTCCCTTTCACTTTCAATTCCTATCCCACTTTCTATTTTCTCTTCACTGTCTCTCTCTCCCTGTCAGGTCCGGCAATATTTTGTAAAGTTCATCTATAAACAAGCATCAAAGATGACATAAAATAGAATAAGCTTAACTTAGATTATCAAGGGGAGCCTTATCATTCATAAAGCATAAAGCTCCTGCTCGGTACAACATAGCCAACAGATTATTATTCTGCTTGCTTCAATGCTGGACGGGACAAGAGAAAAGAAAAAAGGAAATAGCTTAAATCTTCACACAGATGTTTAGGGGTTATTTTTCTTCGAGTTAGATGCTGGAATTATAATATATAGCAGTATGCTGAGATATAACAGCAGAAACATTAGTGAAAGTAAAATACCTCCCCTGTGGGTGGTTCCCCAAAATGTTTCTGTCATGTGATAGCTGCTACACAAGGAGGTGTGCTGTGAATGCAATTCTCATTTCTGACAAAGCCATCATGAAGACAGAGCTAAAACTTCTGTTTTCCTTTTTCTTTTCTGCGTGTTCTTCTGTCCCTCTGGGTCGCCCAACCAACTGGCTCAGGCAATGCCGTGCCTCGACCAACTTCTCCCTCACAGCCCTCGAGGTGCTGCCAGGTGGAGGCTGGGACAATCTCCGGAACATGGATATGGGTCGAGTCATGAATCTCAGCTACTTCCAGTGCCAGACCTCCGAGGATGGGCTCTACCTCATCCCAGATGAGGTGTTTGTCATTCCCAACAAGGAGACAGGCGTGGAAACCAACTCGGAGATCATCAGTACTTGGTTGGATCAGAAAAGCTCCACATCTCAAACCATAAATGCCGACTTTTCCTTTCTCTCCGTGTTAAATGCAAAGTTTTCCTCTGAAAATACAAGGATGAAAACTCATCAGGTCAAAGACTCTTCAACTACAGCCAGAGTGGAGGTAAGTTTTTTTTCAATCATTTTTTCAATCATTTTTCACGTAAAACATATAAGATATGAATAATAGCAATAAAGTAAAAACAAATTCACAAGTTTTTTGTACCTGCAAAAAAGAAAAGAAAAAAGTGTGCTACTGGCATAGATTTGTCAAAATGTATTTGTTAGAAAATATTAATTGGACTCAAATGTCCTAATCTTTTTTAATGCTCATTCATGCAATGTATTTTTTCATAAACTGTCCCAAAGTTTGATTTGAGCAAAGAATAGAATGAATAAATAAATAAAAGATAATTAAAAAAAGAATTGAAAAAAAGAATTTGAGCAAAAAAAAGAAAACAAAAATAAGTTTTCTACGAATATGTGAAAAAAATTAAAACATTTAATGACATTATAATCCTTTCCTTCAAAAGGTGCGTAACTTCATCTACACAGTCAAGGCGTACCCAGACTTCACGCTGGATTCCCGCTTTGCACAGCAAGTCAAAGATATAGCTGATGCTCTGGAGAACAACCAGACGAGGAACGCTGCCTATCTCTCAGAGAAGATGGTGCTGGACTATGGAACTCATGTTATAACTAGTGTTGATGCTGGGGCTTCTTTGGTGCAGGAAGACTACCTCCGCTCTTCATACGTGTCGGACAGTGCGTCAGACACTTCCGCTGTCAAAGCACAAGCTGGGCTGAACTTTTTTGATAAACTCAAGTTTGACATAAGTAGTCAGAACACCCAACAGAGCTCATCGCTACAAACATATCAGTCCAACATTCAGTACTCCCTTATACAAAGCCATGGAGGTGTACCTTTCTACCCTGGCATTACTTTGCAGAAGTGGCAGGAAAGTACCAAAAATAATCTGGTCGCTATCGACCGTTCAGGATTTCCTCTCCACCACTTCATAAACACCAACTCGTGTCCTGACTTGCCACAGCCTACAGTTGGCAAAGTGGCTCTTACTGTGAGTCAGGCCATAGATCGCTACTACAAGATCAACACCCGCCCTGGTTGTGTTGATGTCAGCTCTAAGAACTTTAATTTCCAAGCCAATGTTGATGATAATTCCTGCGAGGGCCCTGCCACAAACCTTAGTTTTGGGGGTGTCTACCAAAAGTGTGAAAAACTCACCTCAGATGCAGATCCAATTTGTGTTGAACTGGAACAGAAAAACCTCGACACAGGAGACTTCTCCTGCCGTTCACCCTATTCTCCAACTTTACTGCAATCAGAAGTGAGACAGCAGGGTTACACAACATATGACTGTTATGAAGAAAGTTATACCTGCTGGTTGTTTTTTACCTGTCACAGATCACAGTGTCAGCATAACTATCACGTTCGCTCTGCTCGCATTAAAACCTACTGGTGTTCTGTGAATGGAAAAGCCCCCGACAACTCAGGATATCTGTTTGGAGGCATTTACAGCCCCTCCTCCCTGAACCCCATCACCAGAGCCAAAAGCTGCCCCCCAAATTTCATTCCAGTGAAGTTTCTCTCAGATGGCCAAATAATCTGTGTGAGTAATGACTATGAGACCGGCACCAGATACTCTGTACCATTCGGAGGCCTCTTCAGTTGTCAGTCAAACAACCCGCTGGCTAATCAGCAACGCAGGTGTCCTCCCAAGTTCAGCCAGCACCTCGCTACAGTCAGCGACGGCTGCGAAATCCTTTACTGTGTCCAGTCTGGACTCTTCACAGGTGGCCAGCTGCTCCCTATCCATCTGCCTCCCTTCACTAAACGTCCACTGGTCAGCATGCAAGCCACCAACACAGTGATGGTGATGACTGAAGGAGACCAGAGCTGGGTAAGAATCGGGCAGACTAAAGCATGGAAACTTGCCAAACCAGAGGAAATCAAGGAAATTGTTCGTGAGCTTAACCCAGATTTGAATGCGATGTCTAGCGGGGAAAAGGCAGGGGTTGCATTTGGGGTGATGGGTTTGATGCTGCTGGTGATTGTAGTGGGAGCTTACCTGGTGAAGAAGAGGAGGAGGGCGTCTGGGTTTAGGAAACGTGGAGGCTATGTAGAAATACGTGACGAGGTTGAGAGGGAGACAGAACAAGACGGGGCTTGAAAAAAAAGGGAGCTTAGAGGCTTAGCTTCTGAAAACAAGATGTGGGTGATTCTGGTTTCAACTTCCTTGTTGGTCTCAGAAGTACTGATTCTTGAAATAGAACAGTTTTACATGCCAAAAGACTTCAATTGCCAATCATTACATGCATTATTAGTGTGATGAACGTTGCATTATGTACCCACATTTTTCAAAATATTTTTTAGTTTGTTAGATGAGAGATTGATGACAATACACACAGCCTGCCTTTAAAAACAGAATGTACTTTTTTAGAAGTGATTCTCAAACTGAAGTGAACCTGTACTGCCCTCATGAGGACAAGGTTCACAACGCTATGCAGTCTATGTGGTTTATTTTCAATGACTTTGTATGGTTCGCACAACTCTGTATTGATTTTAATAAATACAATTTTACATAAAAATACATCAGCAGAAAATTAACGAGTGTTTCTTTCTTTTATATGTGAATGAAAAGCATTAGATTAAGAATCTGAAATTTGATCATACTATACTATACATTTCCTACTATCAAATGACAAACTTTTTGTAAGTGTACTTAAGTAGTTATTTGAACAATGTAAAATAAAGAAATAAAAATAAAGAAATAAAAAAAATGTATTTCTTGTTGATGAAATATGAACCTTTGCCACAGATTCCATGCAGGACTGTTTTCTCCTTTCATCTTCCCCTCCATCCTGACTTGTTTTCCAGACATCTGTGTAGTTAAACAAGCCCATAGAATGATGTTTCCATCGCTGTGTTTGACTGTAGGGAGGGTATCAGCGAGGTGATTGTGGCCAAATAATTTAATCTCCATTTCATTAGATTAAAGGGTGTGGTGCTCATGATTTGCAGGTTTTCATGTGTCTCAGCAGATTCCAAGCAGGTTTTCACGCATCTTTTAGTGATAAGTAGCTTCTATCTCACCATTTAATCATAAAGACCTGCTTCATAGAAGGCTACATTAATGACCGCCCTTGCAAAAGGTTGCATTTTTTTACATTTAACTGTGGCTCTCTTTCATTGCTTTGATTAGCATGTTACTTCCACATCTGACCAGCATCCCATACCCCTGTTTACTCAGAAAATCAGATTCATGAACTTTGTTATTGTCTCCAAACTTCCCCTAATTAAGAATTTAGATGGAAGTTTAGCAGACATGTAAAATGAGACATTTCAGTCAGAAATACACACAACACTATGTGTGATTTTGCTTTGTCATTTTATTAGTAGGTAGAAGCGGAAAAGAAAGATTCAAAGTAAATATGTGACCAAAACTTAATAAGATGTGGAACATTTCACATGGCGAGGTTTGTATGGAAAGCAGTAGGAGTCCACTTTAGGTTAGTAGACCATGAAGGGTGTATTCATCTGGAAACAGCCCTGAGGTACACATTGATTTTTTTTATATATATGTAATGACAAAAACTAGGGCTGGAAATAAAACCTGTCTGTCCGAGGTTTGAAGGAAGTCTCAAACAGCGTGCAGAAAGACACTTTTATCTTCCTTGCCCTCACTGAGAAAACCACTAACATTCCACCCACATCCATAAATAGACAAAGGCAAAGCTGACCTCATGGGTTCGGTAAGGCTATCGGTATACAGACAGGCCAGCTCAGATGTTATTTAGACAAAAACACACATCAGTCTGACAGACATGAACTGTACACACACATGCATCTACACAAAGACACACACTTCCCATAAAGAGTGCTCAGACCAGTGTCTTTTCTCTTATGACCACACAAAACCTCCCTCCCCCACATATACACGTGAATAAACACATACTGTACAGGGCTGTGAGGGATTTATAGGACCGAGCATGAAAACAAAACCACTCAGGCTGAGGAAATGATATAAGGCCTTAGGGGGAGAGAGCGAGACAGAGAGAGGGAGAGGGCTGTGGATTCGCAGCTTCAAAACAGGAAAACTCCTTCCTTTTCAAGAGGCGGAGGACAGACCAAAGAGAGCGCCCTGCAGGCTTTCACCACAGCCTGCTAGCGAGGCCAAAAGCTCTCTCAACCGTGACTTCATTTCCAGCAGGATCAAGACTTCGGTCAGTTTTCACTTCATCGTTTACAGTCAGCAGTGCCATTGATGGCGAACATGCAGAGCAAGACCTAAAATAAGGAGTGGCAGTTTAATTGGAAAACACGGTAACTGCTTGAGAAATCCAGAGAACAGAGACCATCTAAAAGGGCAAAAAAATCCTTTCTAAGGTAAGAATGCATTTACTTTAGCAGTGCATCTATCGTTGCATCCCATTTGTAGCAGGATTACAAAGCACCGAGGATTAAAAGCTCATCTGCATGTTTGGTCGAACAAACTAAACTAAAGCATGTTTGGAAATGATTTCAAACTGAGATATTTACACAAATTTAACAGGGAATATTTCAAAAGAAAATGTTGCTGTGTTTTCATTTAGGCAACCATGCAAGCAGGATACCCATGGAGAAGTTTTATACAATTTATAGTGGCCTTCGCAGTTGTCCTGGAGGTCTGCAGGGTCTGTGGCTGTCGAACTGGCACAGGATCAGAGTGTGAGAAAGCTCCTTTCGTCCCAGGCCACAACCTGGCAGGGGAGGGTTTTGATGTGGTGCGACTGCGGCGAACAGGAGCGTATGTCATCAATGTCAAAGCTCATCTGGCTGACAACCACACCTGTACACTGTGTCCAAACCGCTTCCAACAGGGACAGGTGAGAACTAACATTCTGCTGCTCAGTCAACATAGTTTCCTCAAAGTTTCATTTTCATTTCTCAACTCTGTTCTGTTTATTAAATGCAGCTGTTTTTCTTTCTTTTTTTTTTTTTTAGCATTTTTCTTCCCTCTGTAGTATTCCACTCTAACAATTTTCCTCCCACCACCTGGATCCCACTCAACATCCTGCCTTTCCTCTCCCCCATCAGACCCAGAAGCTTCCTGCAGCGGTGCTCGACTGGCGTCCCTTCAGTCGCTGCAGTAAGCAGCTTTCTAGTGCACTCCACCACTCTGTGGACTCCCTGCTGCGTAGCTCCAACTCACTTGTTAACAACAACTGGGGTCTGGGTCTGAGCCTCGACAACATCGGCCAGGCGGTCCTGAGAGGCAGCCGCTCAGATTTGGCCAAGTTTGCTCGTTCGCAGCACAGTGTGGACAAAGCCACTTTCGCCATTCATGAAATCAGTTGCACCTATTACAGGTAAACAGGAGAGGATGGATAAAACAGGGGGTTGAGTTTGATGTAATGTCTTGCTTTTTGGCTAAAATGAGACAATTAAGCTGTATTGAAGTACTGTTGGTTATATGCTTATTTTCCACCTGAGTTAAAACATTGAGTTTTACATTTCCCCTGTTCTTCCAGCTGTTCTCTGAGTCTGGCAACCCCATCTGTGGCTTTAGCTTGGCATGAATCATTGAATCAGATTAGACCATTAGCAACTATCATTAGATGCTAACAGTCTAATCAGATTCAATGATTTATGCTAAGCTAAAGCCACAAAGTCTGAGTCTGGCGACCACAAATGCAGCAGAGAACGGCTGGACGAACAGGGGAAAGGTAAAACTCAATTGTTTAACTCGAGGGGAGGAGGAAAATGAGCATATTTGCCCAATTGGTGGTGTGTCACTTTAAAACTAAACTGCTACACATGATAGGTCAAGAACAAGAGCCACATGTGACTCAGCTGCCACAGCTGTTGCTGATTCCTTGCAGAGTACCAGACAGTTAATCAGCACATTACATGGTTTAACATTTGACAGATGACAACCAATGCTGGCATTCTTAAATAAGCATATTTTTTTTACTTTAAACCCGTCACTTTAAACAAGGTTTAAAAATCGCTTTAGAAACAAGTTAAAGAGACTCTTTCTTTCTAATCAAGTACAATAAGATAACTTGATATTTTACAGGGAACAAAGTACGAGGGCAAAAATGGTACCGTGGGTTCTTACATGAAGTCTTCATGCTTGCATACTTTGCAACATATTTGTCTTAATGTGCAGCAGTTTATTGTCTTTGTTGCAAAAATGGCAAGATTATGTGGTTGGACTCTACATGCCCTCTGTTTTTGTAGCTACAGGCTGGCTGATCATCCCCAGCTGAGCGCAGAGTTCACAAAGCATCTCAAGAGACTCCCACAGAGTTTAAGCACAGCCCAGAACAGAGCCTTATACAGACGGCTGATAGACACCTATGGGACGCATTACATACACCAGGTCAGAGGAACTTGTTTGAATTTTATCTTGATGCTGCAGAATATCTTTTTAAATATTTGGTGTGCTGAAGATGTACTGAGTTCTATCGCTTGATAATTTGTGTTTGCTAGGTCCAGCTTGGTGGCAAGGTGAAGCGAATTACTGCCTTCAGGACCTGCCTGGCCACACTGAAGGGCTTCACAGAGTCAGAAATCAAAAATTGCCTGAATCTTGAACTCCGTATGGCTCTGGGCTTTGTCCCTTCCAATGCATCCTTCTCCAACAAGTGTGACAACTTCTTGAAGGGCAATATGAGCATGGGCTTCTACCAGGGCTTTATGACACATAAGATAGAGGTAATTGGAGGGGAGAGATACTTCCCTGACATCCTCTACCAGCAGGACCCTGCAGAAGCATACCAAAGCTGGCTAAGCAGCCTCTATGACAACCCTGATGTGGTCTCTTATGGCATCTTCCCTTTGCATCATTTGGTGGAGGACCCACAGATCAGTGAAAATCTGAGAACCACAGTCACAGAGTATATCAAAGAAAATCAGCTGAAAGAAGACCATCTGGGTTTTAAGAACTGCTCCCCAGGTCCCAACCTGGACCATAACTGCTGTCCTTTAAGAGCTGGCAGAGGATCTCTGAGACTGGAGATCCACAGAGCAGCAGGACTGAGGGCTGATACTTTCACAAAAACTGATGCCTATGTAAAGATCTTCTATAGCGGCATATATGAGGAGACTGACACAGTGATGGATAACAATGACCCAGAGTGGAATGTCACTTATGATTTTGGCTCAGTGGAGCTGGGTCAGGAGCTGAGGTTTGAAGTCTGGGATAGGGACGTGCTTTACAATGATGTCGCAGGGATGTGTATCATCTATCCTGAGAGAGGAGCGCATTCTCTTAGCTGCCAGCTGCGCAAAGGAGTTCTCTATTTCACCTATACAATTACATGTGATGCTCATTTGACAGGTTTCAGGTGTGGACGATACTCCCCACATGCTGAATAGATTTTCTTGATACATTGAAATCAACCTATGATTTTTTTTTAAAAAAATTTCATGAAGTACATGCAATCTGTAATTTTCTTGCATTTTTAGCATAGCTTTCTGCCTTTTCTTACATAACATTTTACATTACTGACACAAATACAACTCCTTAGCGTAACACTGAATTTGTCACTTTCTTCTGTGTAAATGTCTCGTAATGACTCCATATCGTCAAAGGGGGGTAAGATGAAAAATGGGCTTTTTTCGGCCATTCATCATGTCATTTCCTCACCAAAAACATGTCCAATCCCGTATGCCAAATCCCGTAGAAAGAACATCTTTCCGATTAACAATGCCATGATCGTATTCATCTGTTCCTTTTTTTTAAATGAATGCGCTGTCGATATCTTCTAGAACAGACTCGATGGCAGAGTCTACACGTCTCAGTTCTCCAGCGGCAGCCATCTTTGTTGTAAACAAATTCAACCCAAGCGCTCTTTATGACGTGGTTGATTACGTTAATGTTGCTCACCTGTCCATCATTGTAAGCTCGATTTGATTGGTCCGAACAGCTCTTTTTCGAGCATAATTGCTCCTCAATGGAGCAACGCCAGACCGATCTTCCAGACCTCAAATGTTGTTGGTGGGACTAAGTTCGGCTGGCACCCAGGCTTACCAAGTGGTGCCAAAACAGCTGCTACAGCATTAGCACCTCCTATTCTGCAAAGCTCCGCCCCAGCTGAGCACTCTTTAAGGCCGGTTTATACTTCTGCGTCGTTCCCGTCACTTAGGTTACTCCGTAACCGCCATAGCCTCTGTATAGGTCCGCAGAGGCTTTACACACACCTCTTCGGACCCGACGTGCAGCCCGGCGATGTGAACACAGGGACGGGGAAGTACTCCCTTCTGATTGGTCAGAGTAAGAATACTTGCCAGAAACATCGAAAAAATTCCGCTCTGCGGAGTTTACCAGTATAAATATATTATATAAGTACATATGTCTATATTTACTAGACGTTATCAGCCCTACTACCACCTGCAGATTTGTAAAAGAAACAGAAGCACAACGCTTTGACCATGCGCTCGAGTATAAAACACACAACCCATCAGTGTCAGCTAGGCTGGCCTGACCTGAAGCTGACGCCGTGCCGACGAAGCACAAGTATAAACACAGCAGAGGCTAATGGGGGTCACAGCGTAACTTACGTGACAGAGACGACGCAGAAGTATAAACCGGGCTCTACCCTTGCGTCCCACACTCAGCTGCAGCAAAGTAGCTCTAGCGTAATTGGAAAACACCTGGTGGGATTTGGCATCGGCTGAGCTCTGCTAATGACTTCAATAGCCTACTACCAGAGTCATCATCATTACTGTTCCTCAGAAACAAACACTACAGCAGAGTTACAAGAGGATGACATGACGGTATATTACCAAGTTGAGACGTCCTCTGTACAGACTCCGGTTCTTCAGAAAAGTCACTTTAAAAAAAAAAAAAAAAAAAAGTCACTTTCCGGATTCTACATGGAATCGTCACATAAGGTTGTACAATGTCCTGTGTTCCCATTTTAGACAAACAACATTATATAATGTAGGTCCTTAGTAAACTAGCAAAATACAACTAGGACGATTGTAAATGGCATCCATGGCCGGCATAAAGCACTGTTGTGATGACATGCTGAATGCGACATGTCGGAAAGGAATCTTAAAAGACAGAGGCAAATTTTCATGGCGTCACACACAGACATGAGCAATCAATTTTTTTTAAATGTTTTTTCTTTATATACAGTATACACACAGCATTTTCAAAACAACTGAAGGGAACGGTTATTTGATTGTGCTATAAAAGGATACTATGTACCTGAAAATGACGTACATACTGGAATAAAGATAACATTCAGGATCCTACTGTTTTGTTTTTTCAGTGGCCAGTTGTTCTCTAAGGCCAAAATAATCATATATACGCCGATGATGAATAATTGGAGCAGGATGCAGATGAACAGATCTTAAGAACTCCTACAGTAAGTGCATTCTGAAGGCTGGCAAATCTGTAGTGAGCCGTTTCATGGTGGAGGTATCCAAGACCAGCTGATATCAGGATCATATTATTAGCCATCTCAGGAGACTGTATAGATACATTGGCAACCCTTTTGTCCAGACAAAGAAATACGCTTACATTCTTTGAAGCAGTAAATATCTGATGAAAGAGCTGAAGGTACTTGAAATATCTTGATTTACATTAGTCTTTGATTTGTATTTTAAAAGTTTTGACATTTGGATCTGTTGAATATTTGGTTAGTGTATGTCAAAATAATGAAAATGATAATTGTAATATATGAGTAACTGTATGAAAAATTAACAGGGACGTTTTCTTTTTAGAAGCTTCTGCAACTGAATCACTTCAGGCACAACACAACAATTTATTCCAATATTTATTTATCAGTTTAAACTTGAACCTAAAAAACATACAAAGGCCTTAGTAAAAGCTTTTACGGTAACACTTTAACACTTGTAACACATTGGCCACTTACACAGTATACTAATACAGCTGCCTTCTAAAATCATGTGTTTCTTGGCTCACGGTATTGAAAAAGAGTACAAAAAGGACAAAGAAGCAAGCACTGTAGTTTCAAGACTTTCTGTTCTACACTTGCTTTACTTTTTCAGTTTTACACACTACAAAAAAAGAAGAAAGACCAGGATGAAACTGAAACTTGGAATAACAAATATCAAGTACATGGTGGGGGGAGGGTGGGGGGGCTTTCTGATGCAACTAGCTTTGAAAAAATGTTTTCTTAGAGATCATCAATCAAATGCTCCCCAGATGATGCTAAGGATTATAGTAATAAAAAAGTTTGATGCAAGCAAATACTTGTATTGAATAACTTGAAAAAAATGACAGGCAAGATGCAAAGCTGAGATAGAAGGTCAAAAGGAACAACAAAATTGTTACTACTGTCTTTTAATGAAATATTTGTTTACCGTAAATAAACACATTAAAGACTTGAAGGAGGGCATCACTTTCCTTTACAGGATAGACTGCCTTCATCTTAGTCTGAGGAATACATAACTGCATGGATTCTGTGAACTTAGAGACTAACATTTTTCTCCACACGCTGCATTACATGACATTTGTTCGGAGTGTCCAAACGCCTGCTTTTCCATATTTCTACAGCTTGTAAAGCTCATACAACTTGTGGGCTGAATAATATTTAGAAGGCAAACTTTTTATTTAGCCATTACATTCCAACTGCTCTTGTATCCCAAGACTGTAAGGTATAAATATGGTTTTAGACACAGTTGCCATGCTAAAGTTATTTTGTCGCCCCCCTCTTTTGATGGCAGTATATGGTTTGCAAATGTCCTCAAAGTACAGACATGTGTTCAGTCAAAACACTCAAGTCTGCCCAGAATAACAAGTGCCATCAAAACTTCATCCACCCAGCTTCAAGTACGATGAATCACAGTCCCAGTGACGCCTTGAGTAAAGATGCCATGTCTTCAGGTATGGTCCCCTCACCACCTACAGAACAGTTCATGAACAAATCAGTAACGTTTCTGGTTATCTGGTTTGGACGAAGAAGAAATATAGATAACCATCTCTGCCACATGATTTCTTTGTTCTTAAATCTGGAATTAGTGACTATTTTGTTTTGGCAACGCTTGTGGGGGTTGGCCATTTTCTGTTCACCATCATGAGCAGAAAAGATAATTAACTTCTTTAAGTTTTGCAACAGTCTTTTAAAGGTGGTACAGAGGATTTTCCAGGTCTGCAACGTTAAAAAACATTTTCAAATTATACACGCGGATGAGACCCCCTCCTCCTCCACCTCCCCCAGCTACACAAAAATTCTCGAACTCAAGAAACACGTGTCTAGTGCCGGTGTTGTGGCTGCTTTTTATAGTTTGTTTGTATTAGCATTTAAGCGTAGCCTAAATGTAGTATAGAAAATGTTTAACCAAGACATACTCCCAATCACTAGCAGCAAACAAACTGTTTAGCCTGAAATAAACAACTAGCCAACTCAGCCAGCCTGCAGGCAATCGCATTGAAATAATCAAAACAATTGCATCAAGTTGACTACACTTTATATTACTTTTTACTTATTTTTTTTCATAAGTACGGGGCTTATGGATATATCTCCAGTAGGTTTTAACAAAGATTTACATTTTGTTAGAAATTAAAAATCCTCTTTACCACCTTTAGGTGAGGAGTAATTCTAAGCGAGAGATTAATAATTGTCTTGTAATTAACCAAAAACAACCAGACTGACAGGAAAAAACAGCTAGTCACACTTTGGGCAAAAATCTCAAGTATTATGTTACCAAAAATAAAAAATATAAAATCACTAGATTACTTTACAGAGCAACTGCATGCAAACAAAGACTAAAGGTTTCAGAATTCAAATGTACATATCTCACCTTGTTCAGCAGTAGTCATATCCTGCTCTAGTTTCAACTTCTTGTTGCCTAGGTGTAGGATGCAGTCCTCAATGCTGTCCTTACTGATCAGCTTAATCACTTTTACAGTCCTGGTACACACAATAAAGCACATCATCACCGACAGCAATCCATTATAATAATAGGCACTATGAAAAGGAAAGAAGGTTATCAAAAGGAACCAAGTTACTTGAGGATGTCCGGTAGTTGAAATGAACACCCATTGTATTAAATTGAGATTTAACTGCATTCACAACCCATATACATATACCGTAAATTCCGGACTATAAGCCGCTTCTTTTTTCCAAGGGGGCAGGCGAACGTTCGGAGCAGGAAGCCAGCATGGAGGGATCTGACGCTAACTAGTGGACCAGGTCCTCTTAGCCTTCCATTGACCTCCATTCATTTTTGTCCCACTTTGACGTCTAATAACTTTACAG
>JAPMNP010601476.1:0-10034 GCA_029874935.1 Atherina boyeri | reverse complement strand
ACACAACATACACTGTACATAATAGATGTATATGTTTCATGTAATATCCATATTGAGGCTTTTTTTGTGATGTTTCTGCACTTTTTGTGATAATTGCATTTTCTTGCACATTTTGTTTGCGCAGCGGACCCTCCAGGTGCTGCTGCCCTACCTGGCAGCTAAGGCAAGCACCACAGGCTCCGCCCTCATACGTACACTGGCCATTGAGTTGAAGGCAAACAGGAGAGAGATTCTGATAAACAACTTCAAGTACATTTTCAGCCACCTGGTCTGTTCCTGCACAAAAGAGGAGCTGGAACGGGCCTTTCACTACTTACAGGTATTTGATATGCATATCACTGGCTTTATTCTGCAGATTAACATGTACAGTATTTTTAGGTATTTTTATTTTATATCCTTTTTTGTGTAAGTTTTTCTCCCAATTTGATACACTAGACCAGGGCTCACCTCCCCTGGTCCTTGTAGGAAAGTTTGAAGATATTTTGCAGAGCCATAAATCGAGAACTAATGTAAAGCTTACATCTTCCACCTTCTCAAGCAAATAAGTGTCAAAGGTCCCGTGTGTTGATGTTACACCTACATTGTGGCTGACAATTCACTCTGGTGGTCATTTCAGTGGTATCACTAGAAGTGACTGCTTCAGACACAATGTAGGAGTAACACCAAACTCCTGGTCCACAAATAAGTGAATTCACAGTGACTACATCCATGCAGGGCTTGGGCAATACTACATTATTTCCAAAAGACAGCAAGGATCGTTAGGATTTATTTTTGTTTTTATTAAAGTGGTATTAACAGAGTGATGCTAAACACCAAAAATGATGTATAATTCTCATGTTGTCACAGAGTGAGACAGAGATAGAACTGGGCTCTTTGCTTCGCCAAGACTTCCAGGGTCTTCACAACGAGTTGCTGCTGCGATTGGGAGAACATTACCAACAGGTTGGCAGAAACCGTTCCCTTCAACATTAAATCTGATTTTTTTTTATTTATTTAATTTCTTTTATGAGGCGCTTATATATCATAAAGGATATTTACTTTGCAGGTTTTTAATGGTTTGGCTATTTTGGCCTCCTTTGCATCCAATGATGATCCGTACCAGGGTCCCCGAGACATCACCACCCCTGAACTTATGGTACAAAATCATATGCTTTGTTTTAATTTATCAAAACCAGAAACTTTCTGCCTCAATTCTTTGTATTCTTTTGTGACAATTAATTACTCAAAGTACTTATATCTATTATATATTACTTATATCTTTTTTTTTATTTTCATCTTATTCAGATTATTTTGCAAAAAGTATAATGCAAGAAATGGAAAACTGATGCATAATAGTCGGTTTACCATTTTGAGAGTTTATCATAGCAGTATTCAATATATATTTCCTCTTTCTTTTAGCATTTTTCCCGATTTCCTTTTTTTGTCATGGTTATATTCTAGGCTGACTACTTGCAGCCGAAGCTGCTGGGGATTCTCGCCTTCTTTAACATGCAACTGCTCAGCTCCAGTGCAGGAGAGAAGGACCGCAAAAAGTTGGTGAGTCCTCCATTAACGGTTAATTACAATCTGTAGGGAATGTTTTTAAATGGCAGTTAAAATTGATTTTGTTTTGCTGCCACAATTCTGCATTGCTTGTATAATGTAATAAGAAACTAACTGTTCTCTGTTCAGACATTGACGAGTGTGATGGCTCTGATGCGTCTAATGGGGTCCAAACACATCAGCTCAGTCAGAGTGAAGATGATGACGACGCTCCGCACTGGCCTCCGTTACCGAGAAGACTTCCCTTTGCTTTGTTGCCAGTAAGTAAACAAAACTTTGCATCCTAACTACCGCTTTAATTGTCAAAATGCACAAGAAACAGATTAATGTATTTTTAAAAAACAATTAAAGCAAAGGTAATATAGTTCCTCCTTATTATTCTTCAGAAAGCTTAATTTTTTTATAATTATGTTGAATTGCATATTCATGTTGTTTATTGTCTTTGAACAGGACATGGGAGTGTTTTGTGAAAAGTGTGGAGCCATCACATCTTGGTCCTCTGCTGAGTCATGTTATTGTAGCTCTGCTCCCTCTAATTCCACTGCAGCCTAAAGAAACCGCTGCTATAATTCGGTTCCTCATCATCGACAACAGGTGATGTTCAGATGGTCAAATTTACACATCTTAAAACTTAAACATTAAAGTTTACCGTTCTAAATTCAACTATATGTTCATGTTTTCACCTGAAACACAGGCAGTCTTCTTATCCAGTTATCAATTGCTGAACTCTATCAAAAAGCACCTCAGTCAGCACGGTGGTTCTTACACATGCCTTAATTCTATCAATCTGTTACAGGGAGGAAGTCAATGACTACCTTCATGAGATTTACTTTCTACCAGACCATCCTGAGCTAAAAGACATTCACACAGTTCTTCAAAATTACAAAAAGGTCTGTTTGAAAGTCATGATAATGGGGATGATGATAGAGGAAAAGCTTAAAAAGTTATTATATGACAGTGATGAAAGATAATGCATCGAGTGGGGTTTTTGTTTTACCTTTTTCACCTAGCTGACAGCCAGCAGCAGTGATTTAGCTGCAGCGTTGCAACTTTCAATGCGAGCTGTTCAGCATGAGAACGTTGATGTAAGGATCCATGCACTGACCAGCCTCAGGGACATGATGCACAGCAAGCAGGTACGCAAACATTCATATTAAAAATAGTATATAAAGAAGCATCTGTACCGTCTAAAACAATCACAGTACAAGCTCCATGTTTGAAAGTTAGAAATATAAAACATGTAAAGTTAAATCAATGGATTAAGATAAGTCGATAAATGACCGTAATCTTGTTCTTCTATAAGCAGGGAAGGTGAGTTTATGTGCCCTGTAACATATATTGTAGAGTAATCCAGTTACAGCAGAAGCACATCTCCTCTGCTACTGCAAGGTTTACTGCAGTGGTGTTTTTATTTACCATATTATTGATATATTCATGTGTGTTGTGGGCTTCAGGAGTGGCTGCTGCAGCAGGTTTGTGCAAGTGAAGCAGTAGAGCCGGTCATCTCCAACCTAGTGTCAGTGCTGCTTAAGGGCTGCCAGGACTCGTCCCCAGAGGCCAGGCTCCTCTGTGGGGAATGTCTGGGTGAGCTGGGGGCTATTGATCCTGGACGCCTAGACCTTTCTTACACTCACACCCATGGCGACAGTAACACCTTTGTGGTAAGTAATGATGCAGTCGTAGTAAACTTCCCTTTTTCTTTTTTTCTCCTGTCTGAACTAATAAAAGTTTGTAAACTACTGATAACTATAGTTGTGATTACAGTGGTTCACCTTAGACCTTTTAATATACAGCAGGGCTAGTCAATTCAGTGCTACGAGGGCCGCAGCCCTACAGGTTTTCCATATATCCCTGATCTGACACCTGTCTCCAATTACTGAGTGATTGTAGAGAACTTTGTAGGCTGTCTGGTCATTTCAATTTGAGTCAGGTTTGTTTGAACAAGGTTGTATGGAAAACATGCAGGACTGCAGCCCTCATAGGACTGAATTGAATAGCCCTGATATACAATATATGCTATTGTAAATTTTTCATAAAATAAGAAGAATATCCTTGAATTATTGCAAAATATGCTCATCACATAAATATCATGTTTATTTGACCCATAATGATAAAATGATAATAAATAGTAATAATAATAATAGTAAGCTTTCTTCTTGACAACACTCTAAGCACTTACATTGGATCCATTATCCATCCACTCCTCATTCATACAATAATCCAGATGTAATTGAGCTGTTAATTATGATTTTTTTCCCGGTGGCAGAGTGGTGTTGAAGATCCCAACTTTGCTTACGATTTGCTGACTGAGCTGACCAGAACTTTTCTGGCTTATGCTGACGATGTGCGAGCCCAGGACTCTGCTGCATATGCCATTCAGGTGTTCATATTACACTTGCATGCTCACAGGTTTTCTCTGCATCCATTTATTCATTTAGTTATTTATTTATTTTTTGTTTGTAATGTGCTTGTGGGTGTTTTCGTGTGTCCTGTAGGAACTGCTTTCTATATTTGAATGTCGCGAGGGAAGAGCTGACTCACCAGGCCGCCGTTTGTGGAGGAGATTCCCAGAACATATTCAAGAAATCCTGGAGCCTCACCTCAACAGCAGGTTCATACTCCATGGACTTAGATTGCATACATACACCCCTGTGTCAGGATTTGTTTTAGATTTGCTATTTATTCCCTTTTTTTTAAATAACTGCAGATATAAGAGCAGTCAGAAGGAGGTAAATTGGTCCAAACTAAAGAAGCCAGTGTATCTCAGCAACAGAGGCAGCAGGTTTTCTGACTGGTCAGCCACCTGGGCTGGATACCTCATCAGCAAGGTCTGCTAGTCACATGAACAGTCAAACTGCTAAACTTTCCCTTTCTCAAACAACCTAACTTAGTTCTTCAGAAGTGTAAGTGGTTGTTTCTGTGTCCTCCAGGTGAGACATGAGTTGGCCAGCAAGGTGTTCAAATGCTGTAGCTTCATAATTAAACATGATTACAAAGTCACAATCTACCTGCTGTCACATATCCTGCTCTACATGCTGCTGGGCTGCACACCTGGAGAGCAACAAGAGGTAAGGATGCATCTGTGTTACCTACTCTTGCAAAAAAGTTAATGGTTTTTTCTAGTCTCTTTTATGTTTGGCTCATTTTTGTGTTTTTTCTTTTTTTTTTAAGGTTACAGAGGAGATGTTGGCTGTGCTGACAGAGGGCGATGGACGAGGAGGAGGCAGCGTCAGAGAAACGGCCTCCAGCCTATCACAGCTCAGCACTCAGACTGTGTTCAGCATGTTATCTCACCTCACCCAGTGGAGCCGCCACATCCTCTCCTCAAAGCCCAAAATCAGCGGTAAGAGATGCATGACTCTTTATAAGGGTAGGGTGGATTTTATTCAAACTATTTACACCTGTATGTAAATGCTTTCGTCCTTGATTTAGACAGACAGTCATGGATCCATAGTTTGATGATGTTGGATGTAAAAAGTGAATATATTGTTGCAGAGAGTGGGGATTATCAGCGGGTGGTGGCCTTCCTGAAGGGCATTCCACAGGATGTTCTGGCCAAAGCCTCTCTACGATCCAAAGCATACACTCGTGCCCTGATGCACTTTGAAGCTCATATCCTAGAAAACAAAGAGAACATTCAAGACCATCTTACCTTCTTACAGGTCAGACCAATCCAGGACTGCAATTCATCCTGTGAAATTCATCAAAGTTATGACAAAAATGTGAAATTCTGAAATTTGAGATACGATTCACTGTTGCAGACACTGTACGCTGCCATGCATGAGCCTGATGGAGTGAGGGGGGTCAACGCCCTGAGAAGAGAGGAACCGTCACTACGGGAACAGATACTTGAGCACGAGAGCATCGGCCTGCTCCGAGACGCCACTGCCTGCTATGACCGGGCCATACAGCTGGAGTCAGACCAGGTATACATTTGCAAACAATACACAGATCCATCAGTCTTAAAACTTGTTAAAACCTTTTCTTTTTTTTTAGCTTCTCCTTCACATGTCCGAAATAATTTATACAATTATTTTTAGAAAAGAAAAAAAAAAAGCTGCTGAAATGTTTTAAAATGTTTTTTCAGATCGGTCACTATCATGGAGTGATGACTTCTATGCTTGGCCTGGGACAGCTCTCCACAGTCATTACACAGGTTAATGGAGTCCTTGCCAACAAGTAAGACTTATTAGACTTATTTTAAGCTCATCTTATTTTCATCAGTGATGTTTTTGGATTTAAATTAAACCTGCTTTATTTATACACTTTTAGGCACCAGTGGAAGTCAGAGCTGAATACATACAGAGTGGAGGCAGCTTGGAAGCTTGGAAAATGGGATTTGCTAGAAGATTATTTGAGTTCAGGTAAAAGAAAAAATAAACACCTCTTGAAAATTGGCACCTTGAACTAATTGTAACTTTAATGTCACCAGCCTGCCTAAAATATGTTGTGTCTCCAGACCAGCAGTCAAGTACTTGGGGTGTGCGGCTCGGCCAGTTGCTGCTGTCAGCTAAAAAGAAGGATGCTGAGACTTTCTACAAGAAGCTGAAGCTGGTGAGGAAGGAGCAGGTCGTCCCACTGTCTGCTGCCAGTTATGAGTGTGGAACCTATCAGAGAGGATACGAGTATATTGTCAGGTCTGTGGTTGGAATTGGTTTTGCTCTCTTGTGTTTTCTTTTTAAGTTGTGATTCTAAAAATGGAGTATATGTGTGTTTAGGCTCCACATGCTCAGTGAGTTGGAGCACACTTTCACTGAGTTGCAGAAACATAGACAGGGCTCTGCCCCAAGCACCAGCCAGCTGCCTCCTCATTGGTCAGACCGGCTCGAGATGACTCAGAACTCCTTCAGGGCTAAGGAGCCAATCCTAGCCCTCCGCCGTGCCCTGCACAGCTTGGAACCACAGTAAGAAAGTAGATTTTTTTTTCATTTTTGTTAAGGAATCATTTTACTGACTTAATGCTCAACCTAAGCTGTAATTGTTTGTTTTTCTTATTTGGAAATCTATTCTAAAAGAAAAAAGGACAGACTTTTGCCTTGCTGGTTCACTGTTCTTACAAAAAACTGTTGCTTTATAAAAACGCTAAAAGTTCAAGATTTGAGTAAATCCCTTTCCTGTTATCTTCACAAATGTTTTCGGTATGTTATGCCTGCCCATGTATTTTTAAATGATCTGAACCATCTCTGTTATTACTTTGTATTTAATCACCACTGAGAAATACACCACTGCTCAAAAGTTTGGGATCACTTCCTGTTTTGTCTAATTGGAAGGTGATCCCAAACCTTTGAACGGTAGTGATGCTCAGGAAACAAATGACATAGGACAGTCAGCTTTCTTCCTAACAGCTTGTAGTTGACACACATAATGATGATTATACTTGTTCGTCCAATATCCGTAGTGGTGCCGTTCTTGTTTAACTTTATGTTTGTGTCTGTTCTTTCCACTGCAGCAGGATAAATTTTAAACTTATCAGTTAATAATGGCTATCTCACTCATGCTCTGCAGGCCTGGCTGTCAGGAGCTAGTAGGGGAGTGCTGGTTACAGAGTGCCCGAGTAGCCAGAAAGGCAGGACACCACCAGACGGCGTTCAACGCTCTTCTGAACGCAGATCATACACACCTGGCTGAGCTGGTCACAGAGAAGGCCAAGTGGCTCTGGTCGAAGGTACAGCCAGTTTGTAATTTCATCCAATATATGAAGCAGGTAGTCTTAAAAAGTTTCATCTTGTGCAATCATATCTCGGGTGTTGTTTTGTCTTGCAGGTGGAACTGCTTAATTTAAATTGATAAAACTGTGTTGGCTGTCATTTAATTAATGAGCTCCTTAGATTTTTCCGCTATTGCAGCAGATGTGGGATTTGTACAAAACTGACATGTGCATACATGGCAACACTTACAAGCTCTTCTATTTCCGTCTTTGATCAGAGCGATGTACACCAGGCCCTGATCGTCCTGCAGAAGGGTGTGGCCCAGTGTTTCCCTGACGATCAGCCCCTGACAGACCCTCGCAGCCTGCAGACTAAAGGCAAAGCAATGCTGCTGGTGGGACGCTTCATGGAGGAGACGGCCAACTTTGAGTCCAATGCCATCATGAAGGCATACAGGGTATCAACCTTTATGGGCTTTTAACTGGTTTGCATATCATGCCAATGCCTTTGTAAAATTGATATAAGAATACATTAACATTAGACTCTGAAAATACACTGAGTAGTTGTTTGATGATGCAAAGTACAAATTTTCCCAATTTCCCAGCTTCTTTTTGACTTGCCTTTTGAGGAATGTCCTGTTTTGTTTGTTTGTTCGATTGTTTGTTATTTTTTTAAGGATGTGACCAATCTGCTGCCAGAGTGGGAGGATGGGAACTTCTACCTTGCCAAATACTATGACAAAGTGATGCCAATGGTAACTGATAACAAGCTGGAAAAACAGGGAAACTTAATTCGATACATTGTCACATTCTTTGGAAAGTAAGTGATTGTTGCTTCCCGCTTGTATCAAGATCCTTTCAGTCTATGCTTAAAGTTGAGGCAATGCTTTCTTAACTAAATTCAACTATTTAGTTATTTTTCAGCATTATATTTATGAACTTACTTCCTATCAGAGCCCTGCAGTTTGGAAACCAGTACATTTATCAGGCTATGCCTCGCATGCTGTCTCTCTGGTTGGATTTTGGAGCCAAAGTTTGTGAATGTGAGAAAGGTGGGTGGCAAACGAGATTCAACTACTTTGTGTGTCTGTCTTTTCACTTTATTGATATTATAATAAATTTAACCTACATATATATATATATATATATATCCCTCCTCCACAGCTGGGCGAGCAGACAGACAGATGCGACAGGAACTTGGTAAAATCAACACAGTCGTCAGTGAGCACTGCTCAAACTTGACGCCATACCAGTTCCTCACCGCCTTCTCCCAGCTCATCTCCAGAGTGTGCCACTCCAGTGACGAGGTATTCACTGTTCTCATGACCATTGTGGCCAAAGTGTTCCTCGCATACCCCCAACAGGCTATGTGGTTGATGACTGCTGTGTGTAAGGTAGGTGTGTATAGTATAATGAATATACTATATATTTATTTGAACAGCTGTTGCATCCACTGTTGAAAAATTACTAAATTACTTTAATAATTTTTCTAAAAAAAAGAGGCCCATCTGTGCTCTTGTCTGTGTTTGTTTTTCAGTCTTCTTACCCTATGCGTATGAACCGCTGTAGTCAGATTCTAAAGAAAGCCATCAGTCTTAAACAGTCTCTTGAGAAATTTATTGGAGATGCCACCAGACTGACTGATAAGCTGCTGGAGCTCTGCAACAAGCCGGTACGCACACAAACATACACAGGGACATTATTAATTACATGGAATTGGAATAAAAATTACACGCAGTAATTTTGAATTCCAAATCCTACTTCGTGCATTCATCTTTAATTCAAGATGACACATTTTTCATGATTGGCAAAAAGGATTACTGCATGTAAACATAAATAATCAAGTTGTTAAGCATGCAATCACACTGTTTTAGGTTACTTTTTATTACAGAAATATTTATTTATTCATGGTCATTTTCAATGTGGAACAAATAAAGAATACATTGAAAAAGAAAAAAAAATTCAACAGCTCAGCATTTATTTGTACCATTTTATTGGTTAATAAAATATTTGATTAATTATAAGTTAAACAGTCCTCTTAAAAAATTGTATTGCAGCAATCAGAAAAAGGCAGAAACCTCAAAGAAAATTGTAATGTTGACAACCATAGCTGAATATGTCTTTTCAGGTGGATGGTAACTGCACCACCCTCAGTATGAGCGTCCACTTTAAGCAGCTAAAACGTCTGGTGGAGGAGCCAACCTTCAGCCAAATCCTGATCCCGCTGCAGTCCGTCCTCATCCCAACATTGCCATCAACCAGCGGCGCAAACAAAAAGCACGATGCCTTCCCCGGACACTGGGCCTATCTTGATGGCTTCGAAGATGTTGTAAGAAAAAGGGACTTGAGTAAAATGGTCCATCTGCATGATATTTTTATTATTAAAGAAGACTTGCCTCTCACTGGGAACCTGTATTGAAATAGTAACTGCATTGTGTGCTTTTGTGTAGGTGGAGATTTTGGCCTCACTACAGAAGCCCAAGAAGATAAGTCTGAAGGGTTCAGATGGCCGGAGTTACACTATGATGTGCAAACCCAAAGATGATCTCAGGAAAGACTGCAGACTCATGGAGTTCAACTGCCTTATCAACAAGGTTTGTGTGATTTGACTGAGTTAATGGTTTACTACACTTGTACAGTCTTATACCACTGGTGTACTGAGGTTATAATCCACCTTCCTTATCTATGCGAGAAGAGGTCAAATGAAAAAACATTTTGCAGTGTTCTTAATCTAATACAACACTGTTCATGTCACCATATGTGTGTATGTGTATACAGTCATGGAAAAAATTATTAGACCACCCCTGTTTTCTTCCATTTCTTTCATTCTAATGCCTGGTACCAC
>JAPMNP010601423.1:0-11525 GCA_029874935.1 Atherina boyeri | reverse complement strand
TTTATTGACCTATTTTGGCCATTTTTAGCAATTTCTTACATAGGCCACGGTTTCACATGAATGCAGTACCAGTTTCAGCCAGAATCTTACATATGGTACCTTTTTTAAATCAGTTTCATCTAACCACAATTTGTCTAAAGAGATTCACAAGGAATAGAGCTCATAGCTCATCCTGCAGCCTCCTTTCTTGTTTGCTTTTGATTAAAAAAAACAAGACAAAATGTTAACAGTCATCTGGTTCATCCAAGACATATAACACTAAGGAATTTGACCCATTCTTGAGCTGTTGCTTTAGTTTTTGTTTTTGTTTTTTTTACAGTTACACTGAGCCATGTTCAGAGGAACGTCTGGCTGAACTTGTTGGGACATCCATTCCTGGGAACACAGCCAAATGTCTTAAATGTTTTCACTTGTGAACAATGTTTCTTACAGCAGAATGATGGACTCCAAATAGTTTGGAAAGGACCTTTTTATAACCCTTCTCAAATTGCTAGGCAGCAAACAGTTGCTTCATTGCTATTGCATCATTGCTGATGGCTTTCCTCCTTAGCGTTGTGTTAAACACCTGAATGCTGTGGACCAACAGTCTAAACTTCTACTTCTTAAGAGGCAGTCACTCTGATTATGATCAATTATTTAGTACTTTTAATCAGCAGCGCCTGATACTGGTGTAATTAGTTTTTCACATTTTTTTTTTTTTAAATAAATAGATTAAAACAGTGTAATAGGTCATGTTGTTTTGTTTGAGGTTGTATTTGAAGACCAGGATCAGATCATTTTTAACTTAATCCTAATACAATGGACAGAGCGTGGACTTCCTTTATTGTATGATGGGACTTACTAAAAATTTACTGATGCAGACAGGGAGATTTATTAGCCAGCTAACATGAAATATAGTAGAATGAAATAACTAGATTAAATTAAATGCTTTTAATTTAAATTCAGTTCAATCCAATTAAATTGAATAAGGTAAGATAAAAAAACAAATACACCATGTAGGCTACATGTTTGTATGGTGTTTTCATGTAAATTCAACTGCAGATAAAAAATGTTTTACTATGTGAAAAAGATTTAAATAAATAATAAATCAATTTCCTTTTTTGTTTGCAATTAAAGTTTTGAAGACAGATATCTGGTGTTGTCCATTTTTAGTGCTGGAAGGCTGATCTTTAATTATTTACATGTTGGTGTTTTCTGCAGCAGGTTGCAGGTAAAAGGAGATTGTCTTGTTGATCCAACTGGTATCAGATCAGTTACCGGTTTACACGCTCTTCTCTCTGACTATCTGTAACACCCACAATGAAAAAAACTTATCTGAGTTAGTCACGATGTAAAAACTGAGCAAACACTGCTGACTAACATCAGATATCCAGTATGTTTAGCATACTTCTAATGTTTTATCATAATTTTTTCTTTGCTTTTTTGCCTTCCTTTTTCAGATAATTGAACAAAAACCCTATTCATGTTGTATGTGCCTAGAGAACGATGAATAATTAAGTCAGTATTAATAAAAAGTATCTGCATGAAAACTTGAATGTAAGGTCTATAGACATCTCTGATCAAAATGCAGGCTTATTTTCTTGGCCTGGCTGGACTTCAGATTAAAGATTTATATGTGATGTCAGGGTGAAAGGTTTCTATCCTGACTCATTCATTCTGCCTTCTTCATCACACATACAGATGAAGTGTCCGATGGGACGGTGTGCACCCTCCATGACCTCTAAAGTCAGCATACAGGTTGTAATTGCAGCTCCTGGACTAGAGCTTAACTTTAAATATTTCATGTCACTGTGGAAATATGTGTGAATAAAAGACAGGTGGAAGATGAGGCTGAATGAATACTGATCAGCACCTGCAGTAAACCTGAATGTAACCGTGACCAGTACACAGTTAACCTATTAGTGGAAAATTAAGTCAAATATGAACCTGAGAATTACAGGCATTTGTTGATATGATTGTAGAAAGTATCTAGAAAATGTTGCTTTTGCCAAAATCAGACATTTTTCTCCAGTTAAATGTAATGACTCAAAATCTATTGAACTGACCAGAGGAGATATTTCTTTAGAAAATATTTAGTGAATAAGTTTTAGTGACTTTTTCAGGAACTTTTGCGAATCATCAATCATGGGCCAGTGCCCACCTCATGACCTCAGCCACCACCCAAATATGGCGCCTACCTTCACACCACTGACCCACCCTAACCCCCCCGAGTTAAATGTAGGCTAAAGAAATTACACTGCTATTGGAATAATGTTTTAAAAGATATGGTTGTGTGAGAAAAGAGTCCGAAACTTTTGCAAGAATCAAAACTTTTGCCAGGGAATGCAAGAAAAAATCTATTCTAAAATGTATCCTATTTTTCATTACATACTTTCATATGGTTTCCTTAGTTTCCTTGTGAGCTCTAAAACATTCAAACATCAATGGACACCCATGAGTTATGCATCATCTGTGGATATGTGGGTATGATTTCCCTGCTGTGATTTTCTAAAGGCAACAGCATGAGAGCAAAGCATACGATTAGATTTGCTCTCAGGCAGTCCCAAATTGGAATAATTTAGACTAAATCATCATGAAGTTCAGGTGCATATCCTAAGGGACATGTAAGAGCACCTTCCACCTCACCATATGCATGGAGAAATCACACGATCACCCCATTTCTAAGCTGCAAGCCGTTAACATGACTAACCCCATTAAAAAGATTCAGAAGAGCACCTGTAAGCCAGACGTGAGTCAAAGTCTTTCGCCTATGACTCAGTGAAACTAATGCACATTAATCTCCATAACATCCAATTATCCATGAAAATTTCATGATGAACAAAGCTCAGTCCAGAAGCCACTCAGCAGCATGCTAACAAGCTGGCCTCCTGCGGTCCAAGGTTCACCTCTCCTTGAACCGTTTCTCCACACAGAAGATGCAAGAAGGGCCTCACATAAACAGAACCATGCCACAGGCACTTCACTGGGGACCGTCACATATTTACTAGGTTTAGTTTGCTCAGAGGTCAGGGAAATACCGTGGAATTTGACCCTGAATCCAATGCTTTTCCATCGAAGTTGACAACATAAAGTACACCGATATGTTTAAATATGAAGCGTCTTGTTTGTGATCAGCTTGTTGAGATATTTGACATTTGAGAACATCCAATCCTGATGCAAAAAGCATCACCAATGGAAGAATTAAACCAAGGCCTGCTCATGGGTAGATGGGAGAAAGTTCAAGTCAGGTTACGGGGTGCTGCTTTCCCAATAGTGTGACAAGTCACGTCAGCAGCTGCAGTCAGATTCAGTTAAGGTTCGAGGGATGTCAGATAACCCACTTTAAAAACAGTCAAATTGTGTTTCTCTGAATTCTCTGCACTGAAAGTACTTTTTTTTTATTTCCAGAATCAATACCAGGATACTTTTGCCTACATAAACCCACTGACTCCAGTATCTCTTACACAAATAAATGTTGTCAAATCTTTTTCTTATATAGAGAGAATTAAATCATTCTATCCGGCGTTCGCACACCTGTGAAAAAGAAGCAACAAGTTCTGACTCCTTCTCTGAGGAAAACATCAATAAATAACAATCCATTTTGTCAACAAATCATATTCAAATGATCAGATGAGATTGTAAAAGCTCAAACCAACTGAGGAGAATCCCAAATACTGCTGTTCAACTCCCCTCAGCTCCTCAGTTTTCCCTTACTCCCCTTGCTTTTCTGGCCTGCTTACGTTCAGCCAAATATTTCTATTGAATCGTTTCTACATCACTTATCAGCCCTTTAACAGCCTCCTCTACTGTTTGTTAGAGCAAATTCTTAGTCATAATGAATTATCTTTTTAAATAAACTCTCCTGAGTCATCTCTACCCCTTGGTTTGGGTGTGTAATGCCAAAAGTTAGTGTTTATCTCATACTCATTCTTATTACAATTTTGACCATTTTATCATTGTTTTGATGTTATTTACTGTTATCCTCACAATTTTCTAAAAATGAAAATGCAAAAGAAACATTTTCTTGCTTTTATCTGAAAATCCTAAAGGATTAAACTACAGACAACTTGTTGCTGAATAAAGATAAATATGAATGCTTTGTTCTCAGGGGTATTTGGAGACTACCCATATAAACTGATTAAGCATCAAAACACATTTCATTCAATTTATCTATTTAATAAGATACTAAAAGAGAATAAAAGAAGTCCAGTTATGTACACGCTATAGAAATAACAAGGAGTGGTCACGAGTAAGTGATATCAGATTAAAAACAAAGCATTCACATACATGCTTTGCAGCATATTAACATTGATACTAATTATAACCGTAATGATGATGGCAGTAATGATAACAGTAATAATAAGGAAATAGATTAACATTATAAACATTTTTCTTACTGTTCATTGTTATATTTTTGCCGACCTGCACATAGGCTAAATACAAATAGATGGAAAGTGATAGTACAGCGTGAACTACTGGGAACAGTGCTGATTATATGGTCTGACAGCAGCATTATATTTGTTTGTTTATTATGCTATTTTTATTTTAACATTCAACTGTTTTTGTCGCCATGTAATCTCAACCACGTACTGGAACAATGTAACTTTTTCAACTAAGATCCCTGTCAAGTTGTTAGCCAGCAGAAAATAAACAGTGTCAATGTCTTTACTTCTTTCTTTCAGGTTTAGAACAAAGACTAGACTGAACTATAACAGTAAAGGTAAACAGTTTTCAGACTTGCACAGAATAATAGTTGTTGTGTTTATTTATTGCAGCATTCTAAACAGCATTAAAGGAAAAGTACCGTTCATTTTTAACCTTGACCTTATCTATAGAATAAAATACGTTCATAAACTCACCCGGACACTTTTGGAGTTACTTGAAGTCTATTGTGCGATATTTAGATCATTTGTGCTGGCATACATATTCATTCAATGGAAGTGGTCGGGAAAACGTAATTTGCCTCTAAATAAGACAGTATCTGCTACAAAACGCCTTCATTTAGTTATTAGTTGCTGAACTCTCCCTCTGTGCCTTCAGAGCAGCTTTGTTGTCATCTGAAACCATAGCTACAGAGAAAACAAACCAGTTACGAAGACGACACCACATAAGAAAGTGACTCTGATTATGCTGTTGCCCAGACAACGGCAACGCAATGGATCGAAATATCTCCTGATAGACTTCAAGTAACTCCAAAATTTTCTGGGTGAGTTTATGAACGTATTTCATGCTATAGATGAGGTCCAGGTTAAAGAAAACGGTACTTTGTGTATTCAAATGCCTCCATTGTGAGCATAATCATTAACAGTAGCTTGCGTGTTATATTTGTTATTGAAGGATTCCACAGGGGGGTACATTAGAGAATTCTGCCCAGATAGAGTTACAAAATTTGTAGGACATAAAGAAAATAATAAAAAGGTTAGTATTTGTTTAATTTTAGATTGTTGCAGAAAAAAACAACATCACCCATATCGTGAATTATAAGGCCCCTAATACAAGCACACCATATCTTTTCTTTAAAGTTTCCTGGCACCTTTAGCCCCGTCTATCCTCTTACCTTACTTCAGGTCAAATTGGTCCCAACACTGTCCCGAACAGTTACTCAAATACTGCAGCTTGTGAACGTGTAGCATTGTATTTGTGTCATGACAGTCGATGGTCCTGTCACTATGCCTCCGATTGATGATGAGCCCTGGTTACTTGGCGATAAGAATATCCCTTTGGTCAACTCGTTAGCGCACATGACTCTCATCCGGGAGGCTGAGGCTCAAACCTCGCCCGGGCCCTCCTACCACCCTGCCACAATCAAACAATGCTTTAATCAAACGCAAGGTGCCGAAGATAAATAGGCTTGATATGTCAGTCAGATATATTTTTGGCCTTAGACTCCAGTATAAACAGCCAAGTCAACAGCAGGTGGTCGCAGAGGCGACTTGTAATCTATTGGGTCACTTCCTCAAGCATGCTAGCTAGCCACTCTATTGCTAATGCCAGATCCTTGCTAACAGACAGTAGAAGGAGTATCTAATCCAGTAGGTCACCAGCCTAGAAAAGGTAGTTATAAGCCTTTCACAGCTAATGTAGATCAACAATATATGACCCACAATGAGTAGCTGTATTTGACGCAGGAATTACTGCTCAGGTAGAAGTTGCTTGATCTCATTTGCCACCACCGCCCCCACCCACTTAGTGGTGCTGAAAGAGTTAGTTCACCTTTTCTTCACAGAAACACATGTTTTAAGACCGTAACAGCACTTATGGAATCTCTGAAACTGACAGCAATGAACCAATGCACAATAACATGTGAGATTGATCAGTTTTATTGTCATGAAATGGCTGATAGCCAGTTCTTAGCCGAGTCTGTCCGGCTGAGTGGGGATGACATTACAGCCCAGTCAAAAAATAACAAACTAGCTTCATTATCTCAGAAAGTTGGAATTATCAAGAATTTAATATCCAACAGGGGATACAGTGCAATAAGTACGCTCTTTGAGACGCTTGCTGGTTTGTTCTTTAGGAGGTAGCTGTTGTTTCTGGACTGGTTGTTGGTCTCAGAGCATTAAATATTAACTTGCTTCTGCATGCACTGGGAAAGGATTTCACGGGTTTACTGTAGGGGTATCAGCATCTTAAATATGTGTTTAAATGCTCTTTTTTTCATGTAAAGATAGCATATTTCAAATGGTCATGATCATTTCTTGACCGTGCATTGTAACAAGGTATAAGCACCTTGAACCTGTGAAAAGTACATCTAACAGAGTAATGGCCTGTTCCACCTCAGTAATGAGGCACCTGATGATTAACCTTACTGAACTCCTGAGGAGTAATTATCCCCTGAATTAGGAAGCACTTACCATTGGTAACACATGCACACACATATAGATTAATGGATAGGTAGATGGACAGATTTTGGACCCGATTAATACAGTAAAACAAGATTACACACATACATATTTAACCACACACATGAACACCAGCACTCAACCCCCTAAGTATTTTTCAATCTTGCATGTCTAAAAGGCGTGACCATCTATTAGGGACCACACAGGGCCTGTCCCTTCCTCGCTCCCCCAGCAGTCACACTCTGTCATCCCAGATTTGAAGCACTGAGGTTGATAACTCAGCCTCGCTGGTGGATTGAATGTTTCTGTGTTCCTTGTCACCACTCGTGCATGAAGAGACACGCGAATACTTGACGAATGTACATGAATATTTTCATGTTCATGCATTCATGCATAGAGACTAACACATAGAGAACTGTACTGTGCTCCCCCACACTGAGCACACTTTCTGTTTTTATTCCATGCTGCTGAATGAATGTACTACTTTGTGTTTTCTTGTTTTTATGATCAATGTCTGTATAAAGGTTTAAGAAGGAGCAGCACAGCACTCTACATGGACAGTAATTGATGCAAAGTGAAAGTAAAGCATAACCTTGTGTTGAGTACACTTAAAAAAGTCAGGTCACACCAGTTAATGGAAACCTTAACCGCTGTTTGACGTCTCAAAGTCATGCTAATATAGCTAACAAGCATGCTAACAGACCAGGATCCATAAAACATACAGAATACATAAACTTCGTTCTCACTATGTTATCATAGAAACAGGGATTATGTAAGGTACCCCAACATTTTCAGGAGATACACATGTTCTTATCATCTGTGTCCATGATGGATAGAGCCTGGCAGATGAGAAAGACAAACACAGATACTGATTTGTTTGTTAACTCAAAGCTTTTTATTAACAGTAAACTATAAAACATTGCAGAGAAAAACGTTAATTTTCTTTGAAAGGTAAGTGGTGGCAAAAGGGGAAAATGGGGGAAAACTCCCTTTGGGCAGTCATCTTCCTAAACAGATTAGGTTGAGACAGCCCAGTCTCTCCAGAAAAAGGAAGATATGCTACTATTTATTTGTCTACACTTAACTGAAGTAGCGTCACAAATTCATGGTTCTGAATTACAAGATGGCAAACGTTTTCTGTTGGAAGTGCTTGCGTGACATGAATCCAACAAATTTTACAAACATTCAACCATGTATTTTGCAAAATCCAGACCCCTCATGGGCATGAAGTTTAACTAACCATTTGTGAAGGTGCAGAAGAAAAATAAAGATTAAAGAATGGATTAAAAGTCTTAAAATGTTGAAAAATGTTGTGCAATCTTTTGCATTAAGGTCATTGGAATATGGCGCTCTGCTATTCCCCCTTCTTTCTTACCTCTAAATGTACATTACTAAGGTGGCCAAAGTGGACATCATCATATAGTAAGATGTATTATAAGATGAATGGAGAAAGAAAATACGATCTCTGAGAAAGAATACCATAACAACTGAGCAGGTTGGTAGGAAAATCAGATACAGGTAACAGCGTATCAGATACATGCAACCGTGGAGCCAAAGATACCTGCAGTAACTTAAAGGGAGAGAAGAAAAGCAATGCAAGAGGTAGACACACAAAATGAATGGCATACAACTGTGACATCTGCCTACTGAACCCAAACAGTGAGCTGGTTCCACAACAGAAGAGCCAAATCGCTAAAAGGGTTTACCTCCCATTTTCATTGTAGAAGCTCCAGCAACCACTAACACACAACTAATGCTTCAATGTCATCTTTGGTTTTGAAATCTTCGTGGTGCAAGTGTAAAAAGAAAAGTAATGAAATAAATTAATGGACAACCTTTAAGGTAAGTGTTTACCCAATTTAAAGTTGATGTACAAAGAATAAATACTGGGTGGTGATGGAGTTTGAGATTAGGGGTGGTAGGAAAGGCCCAGAGTCTTGCTCCTGGTGGTCTTAGAGGAAGCAGACTTCTGATGTTGCACATTTTTGGGGAAATTGGAGAGGGTGGAGTTATTGAAGAGGTGGGATGTGTGGAATGAACGTAAATAGAAAAACATCAGAAAGGAGATTAAAATGGGATGATTGGCTTGGAGAGAGAGGAAGACAGAAGAAAACTGGACCAGAGCGGTGACATTATGATTAACATGGAAGTTTTGACAGTGTGGTGGAAGGCACAGAGTGGCTGGATAGCAGAGGAAACACTCAAAAGGCAAGAATCAAAGTGAATGAGATGGATCAGATCTCCTGTACTTTCTCTAATGCTAAATTTCCATTATTCAACTCATTTTATAATCTTCCCAAATTTGCATCAGTCTGTATCAGTATCACCTATCAGTATATAGACTCAGTAAGTATGCAAATTATCAAAAAACCCATTGAAATTATTTAAAGGAAAAGTACCCTTTTTTAACCTGAACCTTATTTATTTCATGAAATGCATTCATAAACTCACCTGGACAATTCTGGAGTAACTTGAAGTCTATCAAGAGATATTAAGATCCATCGCACTGGCGTTGTCGGGGCAATGGCATAATCAGAGGCACCTTCATATTAAGTGTTGTTGTAGTAACTGGTTTGTGTCTCTATATATGGTTTTGGATGACAACAAAGCCGCTCTGAAGGCACAGAGGGATAGTACAGCAACTGCTAACTCAACACTTGTGAAATAAAGGGATTTTGTGGCAGATAATGTCTTATTTAGAGGCTGAAATACTTGCCCGACAACTTCTATTAAATGGTTTTGTATGCCAGAGCGATGGATCTAAATATCTCCTGATGGACTTCAGGTAACTCCAAAATTGTCCGGGTGAGTTTATGAATGTATTACATGCTATGAATAAGGTCCAGGTAAAAAATAAACGGCACTTTTCCTTTGACAATCATTTTGAAAACCATTCTGCCTGTTTTTTATTCATCACTAAGGTCAAGTCTACTTTCTGTTCCCAAAGTCAGAACTAAACATGGCGAGGCAGCGTTCAGTTTCAATGCTCCTCACATAAGGAACAAACTCCCAGAAAGCTGCAGGTCTGTTGAAACTTTTCCACTGCTGCCTTTTATCAAAACAACTGTTAATTCCTCAAACTGTAACATGTACTAATTGCATTTTCTCTTATTCTACTTTAGCTTTTTTTGTCTATTTTCTTTTCTTTTATTTCTTTCTAAAGTTTTTCTTTTTTCATGTTTGCTACTTTTTAATGCTTTTTCTGCACCCCACTGTAATGCTTTTGAAGTTTTACGTAAAGCACTTTTACATGAAATGTGCAACACAATTCATTTTATGTTACCATCACAACACCGGTTAAAACTAGGAGGAGCCAGAGAGCTCCTCTGCTGTCCGGGTGAGTGTGTGGTCATCATTGCAGTGAACTGCCTGGATTCAATGCTCCATGATAGCTGTTACCTGGGTCTCTTTGCCTGCTTATCCTTAGAGTAGACGCGGTTGCATATGCATGATCACAATCTCGTTGAACACAACTCATTCCTTATATCTTGCACCATACTACCAAACACACTCTCATTTACCAACACACATATACCTATAGTTACTTATACAGTTACTGTGTAATTCTGCAAGTTTATTAACAAATAACTGCAGTTCTATTCCCCTAAAGCTTGCTTGTTTCTGATCTTGTTGTTGTTTGGGTGTTTTTTCTCCGTTGTCTTCCTGTAGGTGCTCCCAGTGATTTTCTGCTTTGTTTTCTCACAGGGGCCTCAGTTTTCTATTGAGTTTCTTTACCGGTGGTTCTCTGGGTTTTCTGTTCAGGTTTTGACTGTGCATTCTATGCAGCTGTTATTTATTTCTTTTTTATCTTTTGTATCTTCCTCTATTTTTCTCATCTGTTCATTCTCTCACTTGTTGTGATCCCCTTGTCTGGTCAAATATTCAGAACGGCTAACAAAGGCTTGTGCATTTAGATGCAGTCAGACAACACTCATAAAATATATATAAAAGATTTTTGTCTGAACAAACCCAGTCCAGATCTAATGATTCATTGCTCATTTCAAGAAAATAAGCATCAACCAAAGAGATTTTTTCAAAAGATGACGCAGTAAACGATATATAGACAATTAAAGAGGCAACTAGTTGCACCTGTTTTGTTTTTTTATTTGACCCCATGTTAGAAAGAAACAACTAGGCTAAACCATCATTAGTATATACAACTTAAGAAAGCACATTTCTAACTTTAAACGGAATAGATTTGAATCTGTAATCCTGCGTCTGACACAGCATTTATCCAATTAAATTCTCAAAAAATTAACACCTCATCACTCCAGTAATGCCAAAAGCATTTAAGCTGTTTTGTTCTACCTTCGCTTGATGTAAATTTTTATTTCAGAAATTGTCAAAATGCATTTCCATTTGTCAGATTTCCCAGGAGAGCCAGGCCACCCTTTCCACCACCATTCCAGCCCACAACTCCTATTCAATCAAACCCACCCACCCATCCCCCAGGGTTTTTGGTTTTCAACACAGCTACACATCTTAGCACAGGCACAAAGCATCCCGTCAACCCAAGGTGGGCAGCTGGAATGTTGTGGTGTTAAAAGAGACAATATTTAAAGGTTGAATATGGAATTTGAACATGATAGCGACATCTACTGTGTTTAGGTTGTAGTTACAACAACACGAAGATATTTCCAGCCGCTCGGTAGCCAGGTTCGCTGCTGATACATGAGACCAGCCGGCACCGTGTCCAGTGATGAA
>JAPMNP010601416.1:0-11263 GCA_029874935.1 Atherina boyeri | reverse complement strand
TATATATATAATTCATATTACCATGAATTATTTCTATATGAGGACATTTTCTGGTTTATATTTTTGCTACTTTAGCTTTAAAAAAAAATAAGTTAAAATGTGTCTTTAATTTCATCAATGTATTCAATTTTTTAAGCAGATTGTACAGGAATGGAAATAATTAATTATACTAAGAGGTGTCAAACACATTATCATCATTATCACTTTTTGCAATGGGGTATTTAAATGAAGTTAGGGAGGGAGGGGTAACAACACACCTTGAAATGACCTCAATGTGGAATGAATACTTTGTGTTGAACACAATACAGTTAAATCAATGTAGTTTTGTATAATGGATGCTACTTTGCTTTTTCCCTGTTTAATTTGTTCTATATGTACTGTATTTCCAAATTCAAATGGTTATATCGATTATATGAATTAAAGTGTCATATTGTGTGTACTCGCTGGATTCATGAAGCCCTTGACGATGTAAACATATTAATATTTTTCAATCTTAAACGTTTCAGTCAAACAGAAGTGCAACATAATAATAATGATAATTGTTCACTATTTCATGGAACGCAATTAAGATAAGCCTGATTAAATGACAATGGCTGATCTCACCTGAGCGTCACTATAGACAGCAAATGGGCTGCTGAATACAAATATTGTCACGTGACAGTGAAGAGAACGTCTTATTATGTAACAACGTGCCGGCAGCACGCGCACACTGGCTCTTCATCGTACAACCTGCCACCTGTCAAGTGGAAAACACTTAGCTCGGTTATATTTTCTCACAATATAACCAAAATATCTCTATAAATGAACGAAGCTGTAGCACGGGGCCCCCTTCCTCTTTATGTTGACGGCTCTCTCTGAACAACTTGACGCACAGCGCGTCGTGCGTCGCTGCGTCGGCCGTAGAGTGGAGGAGGCGTTGGCGCATCGTACCACTGCTGATGCCCCTTCCTCTACCGCTGCTGCTTCTGCTACTGACTCTGAAACCGGCTGTCCTGCACACCTGACACGCTGCAGCAAACACCTTACGCGAAGGGATTCGATCTGTCGCTGTAAGTCGCACTTTTCCAGAGACTCATCAGCAGCTTCAGAATGATCAAGAACGGTCATCATCACCACCAAGTGACCACAGCAGCCGGAAAAGACGCAGGGACGACCCCCGGCGCTGCAGCGTGCAGTCCCGAGAAGAGGAGGCGAAGAATCCGTGTTTGGTGCGATGGCTGGTGAGTTACTTAGCGGATTATTATTTGATTGATGAAAATCCCACGACGCTGTTGTCATCGCTTGCATCGTGCTTATTTGGAGAGAGGTGTAAGCCTTTCACCTGACATCGGGATAGGCCTGCTGCAGGGAGCCTGCTTAATTCCCCTTCAAGTCAGTACAGGCAAAACTTTTCCTGGAATATTATCTAGCATGTGTCCTTTAATGAGTGGATTAATCGCTTTAGACTGAGCAAATGTTAATGAAGACAAAATAGTTTACATTTTATTATTTATTCTGTCTTTCCCCCCTTCTTTTTCTTTAACCATGAATTACATTTCTGGGGCATCACCGTATACATGCTATTACATAATAACACTGTGGCAGATTAGATGTTTCCTGCTGCTATTGATCACAACTCAGTGCAGTGAACCTACAAACCATTTTAACACTTGTGGTCATGGTTAATGTTTATGATGCCAAAGGTGAACAGCATTATTTCAATTAATTTGTTTCAAAGTGTGTGAAATATGTGTGTTTATACTTAATGCAGGGTTTATCACCCGTCACAGGTGTCAGGCACAAAGAAAATACAAGTTATCCTTGATTATTGTAAAAGTGTTCAAATGTGAGCCAGTTTTTTTCTGGTAGTATTGTCAAAGTTGATCATTTCACTATTTTAATGTATTTCAGTCACTGAATTAGAATCTAAGGCTCAGTTTTTAAGTCAAGTTTTATACATTTGTGACAGCAGCTTACACGTATCTGTTGTAATTCTCCCTTCTAATCAAGCATACTTGTTTCGTTAAGAAAAAGTAAATATGCTATATACGACGTAGTTGTACATAAATGATGTGTCACGGGTCTACTGGATGTGCACAATGCAGCGTGTAAGCTCTTACTATTTACTCATAAATGCTTGTTTGAACACACCATGGATATGACAAAAAAAAATGGTTGAGTTTCTGTTTGACTGGCACATAAAGACCAATTGACATGACAGTTAGTTATTTGGGCTATTATTTCTATCAATCAACATATTTATTTGTGATTCTTAAACTATTATACCTAAAAAAAATACAACAAGTAATCAGAAATTCAACTTGTATCAAAAACTTAATTACCATCTTCCACCCTGCTGGGACTGATTGACCCTGATGCTCAACTGTTGGTTAATTACACATCTGCCTTTCTTACTGGCTGGTGCCTGTTAGGAGGATGGGTAAACATCACCCCACATTCATCCTTATCATTAGCAGCTCTGTTATCACTGTCATGTGTCTATAAGGACATTTCTATGAACATGGACACCATAAGAATGCTTTTATTACTGTCATTTCAGAAGTCATCTTGCTTTTGCTCATCCCAGCCTGGAAGCTTGGGTCAGAGTGCAGTGTAAGCCATGATCTGGCATCCCTGGAGCCAATAAGGTTACGAGGACCTTGATCAAAGGCAACAGACAGATATTTGTTCTGCCCTCCACTTTAATCTGCATTATCATATCTTGTAGACACTATTCATCTTTGAGGCACAAATGTTGGAAAAAATTTTTTTTAAGAAATGAAAGTGACACCACATTTTGCATGTTTATGTAGTAACAGACATCTTGTCCATTTAGTCTTAATAGTGACATTGTTAAAAAGACAAACAGGTTGAGGGGGGTTTGTGGTTTGATTTTGGAGGAATTAAAGGGTTTTAGATGAATCTGAGGCAGGAAAAATGTTCAACACTATACTCTCAATCTTAATTTTTAGTGCTGAGTCAGCAGTGTGATATTTCTGTCACTTCACATTTGTACTTTGGTGAGAGTCCAAAGCCAAGCTCCCTTAAGAGGACGATATGCAGAATTATTCTTTGCTCAAGCCTTTCTTAGAAATGCAACAAGAGCCAGTGCATCATTAGAATGTTGCTTCCCCCTGAAAACAATAAGTTTAATTGATCTGATTTAAAAAGCAATTTATCAATTTCTGAAGGGAAATTACATGTTGCGTGATATAATATCTTAATCAAACACGATAAAGTATAATAAAATAAATGAAAAATTTGATTAAATTGATTAAATGAGGAGGTAAACAAATGGATTTTTGTTTGTGCTACACAGACCATTTAGAAAATCCCTACAACTCTTGTCCACAGACCAGTGTATGCAGTTTTAATCAGGAAGTGTGTGTTTGTTGAAGACTGAAACATATTATTGACAATGACATCTGTAACTTATTTTTAATACACTGTTGAATTGAGTTGATAGCAAACTCTTCAGCTGAAAATTAGTATGAAATCACAGTTGTAACGATTTGTTAATTACTGGAACAGCAAACAACTGGTTTGATGTCCTGTTAGTTTGAGACATATTTGCAGCATAAAACTCAACTATGCACTGCTTCAAATCCTCTTCAGTGTAACAATTTAGTCATTGTTATTGTCAATTGTGCTGGTGAAATGAATTTATTTAGATTTTTCATGCATACGTTGAATAGAGCAACCACAAGCTATTTGCTGAATTTTTTAAGCAAAATTATTTCCCCATTCATAAAGAGACTAATGAGCAGATTCAGCAATAATGCCAAGCCTTGTTGGTTGCAAAGTGCAGCAACAAAATAGATGATTTGAATTTCTGTGTATGAAGGCCAGGATTATGGTGGCTTTCTCTCGTAGAATTCCTGCCATTTATGTGTGGCTGTGTAACTGTGGTTTGATGGCATGTTGCAGAATATTTGGGATGCCGGAATATTAACCGCTGGGGTGAGCATGCAAAGAGAGCCAATGTCAACAGAGCTCAGGTCATTAACCCCTCTAACCCCTCCGGCCCACACCTGCTAAGGCCACTGTGGTTCGTGCTGCCCTCGCTGTCACTAAGTACATTGTTTCCAGAAGCCCCACACTGGACATCGACACACTCTTACATGCTTCTTGCTTTGTCAGCAGCGTGAGAGGAAAATTCCAAGGAAAAGGCCCCTTCACGCGAATATTTCTGCTTCTGCTTACATGCACAAAGAGACACTCTGTTCTTGTTTGTCACACTGAAGTGACGTGATGGGGTTTAAAGTTCAGTTGTCGGAGAAGGATCATCAAGAAAAAGTGTAGAGTTCACTTCAACTACCTGCTGACTTAGTGTGTAGAGTCTAAACACGCTTTATAAAGCCTCAATGAACCAGTGGTGGACTGTTCATTCATCCAAGCCTTGCTTAGACTACCGGTTTCCTGACAGTTAACTTGCTAGCTTTCTGTTGGCATTTCCTTCACATATCCACCACATTTTGTCCCTCTCTACACAGATGTCTCACTGTTTTTGCCCTTGAGAAGCTTAGGTGCTTAGGTGTTTGGGTGTCTGCTAACAGACTTTGCTAATTAATATTTCATCATGCCACAGTGATACGCTCATGAACCGTCCCTGCCAAAAGAATGACAACAGGAACAGTCACTTATTGAGCAGCTTGTTGATTTGAAAAAAAAGACATAGAAGTAGCCCTCTGGTCTTATGTAACTCAGCTTGTCTGGGGCTCTGAGTTTTCATCTCTTTTCATTCACCTCCAACTGCTCGTCCTTATTACATTCTTCTTGGCCTGCTCTGTCACCTAAGAGCCTGGACACATGGATCCCATTTCAGCAGTTTGACAACACAGAACATTACTTGCTACTTGACAACAAGCCTAATTTCACTCGCAGTAATGATCTCAAAGTGTATTTTAGTTGTACTTTATGCCTTTTAAATGTTATTTCATTGCTCGCAAAGTGCAGCTGATGCCATTTGGATCCAGGCTGTGTATAATGACACTGCAGTTGGGTCCAGATGCAGTCTGCCATTAGCATAACCACAGGCAGAAAACAACATGGGATCCTGTTACCATTGTTGTCCTGTACATAATGTAGTAGTGGTGGCGTTGTTTTCCCTTTGTTTTTGTTTTTTTATTTCTTATTCTGGAGCACTTCTTCTTCACTTTAAGATTTAATCAGTGTGTTATTAAAACATAAATGCAGTAGTAGTAGTAGCGGTACTTTAATCATGAATATGTTCAATAATGCTGGGATCATCTCACGTGGCTGTATCACAATCAAAAGAGAGCAGAAAGGAAGACAGAAATATCAGTGTGAAGTCAGTTGTTAACTGTAGTGACAGTGACGGGAGGCTAATGTCCATATGTTCTCTGTTACTATGCTAGATTACTGTGCTACAGTCTCAGTCTCCTATCTGTGTTAATCTAATTATCTGCAGATGGTATCGTAGCTGGAGAGGAGATGAGGGAATAAAGAATGGAAAAACACACCATACCTATAACTTTTTTATGTTCAGACTTTGATCAGATAACAGCAGCAGGTTATATTGATGGGTTGATAACAGAGCACTGAATATTTAAAGGTTACAGTTTTAGCTCATAAACTAAAAATGCTTTAATCTTTTGCAGTTGAGGTGGAGATAACTTTACATTTACTTTGTTATCAGCACAAGTATAACCCAAAGTACTTTAGACGGTAAGAATTGAAATAAAACAAAAGACAATACATCAATTAATAGAGGAAATAATAAAATACAAGATTAAAACAATTACAAAAACAATTTGAAAACAGTAGTAATTTAATATAAAAGTAATAAATGAACAAACAGTCAAAATAAAAGGTCTTAAAGTATACATCATACACTTTTAAAAAGGTTGAGCACAAACACATTAAATTGTTATATATAAGGTCTTTCAAACATTTAAAATTTGTCTTAAAAACAGGAAGCATGTCAACGTTTGTTCCCACATGCAGTCAATACTGGTCAAAAATAACTTTCCTAACAGTAGAACTGGAAGTCTAGACCTGAGAACACACCATAAACAAAACTGGAAAGTCTCAGAGAAATCTGACTTTAACCAATCCAAAGCAGTAATCTTTTGCCCAATGATTTGTCTTTATAACAAAATTCTCTGACCAATAGTATTAAATGAAGCATTTAGGTCTAAGGGCCAGCAGGCACACTACCATTTATATAACCAATAAGGAGATTTCTGCCTTAACTAATGCACTTTAAATGCATTCTATATCCAGACTAAAACTTTTCATGTAGACCATTTTCCTATAAATGAGTAATCAGTTCTTTTAATACAACTTTTTACAAGAGTTCTAAAAAGATAAAAGAAAGGTTTGCATATGGGTTTGTAAGTATCCCTTTGAAGCTTTGGTAGGAAGAGTGACCTTTTAACAATGGATTTGTAACAGCTGTCTTACAGGCCTGTAGTACAGTATGTAGTCAGTTGATAGAGGTAGATAGATCAGACTGAGCGCAGAGATGTAAATAATAAGGTATGCAACAGGAGTTATATGACAAACGAAAGCCCAATGTTATTGTTGTGTTTCAAGACATGACCAAATTCCCACCATGTCTTGTTTTAAAAACAATTCTCTGCCACTAAAGCAATATGCAGCATTTGTAAATGTTCCAATTTTCTCCTTTTGTTTTCTTTCTTCACAGCTATGACATGGTGCATTACGGACACTCAAATCAGCTGCGGCAGGCCAAAGCTATGGGAGATTACCTCATTGTTGGAGTACACACAGACAGTAAGGCTTAAAAGCATTATGTACTGTATGTGATGAATATCAGTTTCTCTAAAATGAAGATACATCGGTGTGATACTGTTTTTAGCAGAGTGTGCAGTCACTTTTGCTGTTCTGGCAATTCATGTGCCCTTAAAAGTGTGTTAGTGCATGTGAGTTTCTGTAGTAGAGTACTCTGTAATAAGTTCTGTAACTAAAAAGGCTTCCAGAAGGAGATTGTTAAAACCAGATCTCACTTTTTTTTTTATTTTTGGGAAACTGGGAATTCTACAAGATGAGGACACAGAGTTTTGTTTCAATTAGAATGATCATTTTATTCCAGTTAGGCTATGTATTCATCCAGTAATATGCAGACTTGTCTGAAGTATCATTATGTAGTTTTCTAATTCTGCTTCCATTCAGCAATTTTATCACTAGTCTTTGCTTTGGACTTTCATCCACTAACTCATGGCATTTGGATGAGGAAGGGGCAAACTAAGTAAAAAAAAAAAGATCTTTTGAACCCATCTTTCAACCTCTCAATAGTTGAGATTGCAAAAGAAGTATGTGCTCTTTAACTCGAAAGAACATGAGAAAGTGGAATATTGAACCAAGGACGCAGTGTGGGTCTATTTTTTACCTACTTTGAATTTGATCAATTACATAAAAAACATCTATGATTTGTGAGCAGAATCACTTTGTACAATGTTAAAAGTAAAACTTGATAAATTTCTTTTGGACATGTAAATGTTAAGCTTATCTGATCACTTTCTTTGGAGTCCATATAACCTGATTTGTTGGAATCTCTCATTTTTAATCCAACATGAAAGAACTTGGGTGCCTCACCCTCCTGTGGTAAATTCAGGAATTCTGGCAATGTGAAAACCCTTCAGATTCAGGGTCAGCAGATATGTCAGCCGCTTCTCTATCTGCAGAAGTGATAATAAAACGTCTTGGTGAAAACCCTCTGTGTTATTTTAATCTTAATCTTTTTTTTTTTTTTTTTTCCCTTTTCTTTTTCAAGGTGAAATTGCAAAGCACAAGGGTCCACCAGTCTTCACTCAGGCAGAAAGATATAAGATGGTGCGGGCCATAAAATGGGTGGATGAAGTGGTAGAAGGAGCTCCTTATGTAACCACTCTCGAGACGCTAGACAAATACAACTGTGACTTCTGTGTGCATGGAGGTACGGTACCATCACACGGCTTCATTCAAACACAAATACATTCAAAGCCATAAATAATTCTGATTGGTTAATCTATGATCACTGAGCATGCTACGTCCTTTCAGATGATATAACACTAACAGTGGATGGAAAAGATACGTATGAAGAGGTGAAGAAGTCAGGACGCTACAGGTGAAGTTTCCCTTTCAAATATGTGCAAGATAATGCTGATGGCGAGGGCTGCATGGTGTGTGTGTTAAACTTAAAGATGTTGTTGCAGGGAGTGTAAGAGGACCCAGGGAGTTTCAACCACAGACCTGGTTGGGCGAATGCTCCTGATGACCAAAGCACACCACAGCAACATTGTGAGCATTGCCACATTCTCTACATATGCCCTCAGCAAAAACAAAAACTAATTCTCTCCTCATTTCCTTTCAGGACAGTTCAGACTATCAGCAGCACACAGACAACTTTGGAAAGGTAAAGCTTAATTTGAGATTTCACTCAGTAAATGGAAAATCATCAGCTTGCAGGCAAACTTGTCAGTGTATTCTGGAACAAATTTCTTGGCTCTTTTACTTCCTCTTCCTCAACAGTTTTGTCATTTTAGTAGAAAAAAAATCTTAGGGCCAGATGTCAGCCATTATTAAATAAAAAACCTTTTTTCTGGCCTCACTTAGTAATCATGCAGAATGCCTTGCCAGTAAACAGTGAATGCCACTTCTGTTTCTGGATGGGGAAAGTAACTCAGTGCCAACAAGGCTTAACTTGCAAGCAACTAAGGGTATCTTCACATTTCAACAAGGCTGAAAGAGTGATGCTGTTAATTTGGCACAGATTGAATAAGCTTTTAGTCTGCCTCTGACCAAAATGTGACATTAGGACACACCACTTGGTGGCAGTGATGTAACACAAATATTCATTCTAGGCTATGATGATGAGGTAGTTTTATTACTGTTCTTTCAATTTGTACTCATTTTGCGTATTTCTTGGTTTTGGGGGGTCACATGTTCAGAAGGGTCACAGTCCTTGGACAGGAGTGTCTCAGTTCTTGCAGACCTCTCAGAAGATCATTCAGTTTGCCTCGGGCCAGGAACCTCAACCAGGAGATACCATCATCTATGTAGCAGGAGCCTTTGACCTCTTCCGTATCCTTTTACAAATGAAATATTATAGATTTATGAAAACATCAAACTTTTTCACCATTTAATAAAAGATTATATCTAGTTGAGAAGAGAATTTTAGAACTACCGTCTATAATTGCACCAGTGTCCGTATGGTTCTGTGACCATGAGGTGCAAATATTCCATTAAGCACAAATAAAAGAAAAAATAACATTTAATTGAATATAATTTCAGAGAACATAAAACCCCTCTTACAAACAGAAAAAGGTGAATAATCATAACATGTTAGATTGCACACAAAACCAAATGCACAATCTTTTAGAAAACACTAACACTATTAATAGAATGCGACAAGAAAGAAAAAAATATATTTCACAAACCATAAATTATGGAAGAACAAAATTTCATTAAAAAAAACAAAACAAAAAAAACAAAACCTTTTTTTAACAAATTCTTATTGCCAACTCGTCTTGCTCAGACGCTTGGTCTGAATAGGATGGAAAGATAACAGGAGCGTTGCCTTGCCATACACGGCAAATGTTGGGGAAGTTCTCTGCAATAACATTTATTAATCACGTATTTTAGCACCTAAACGTGATGTTTTCCAAACCTCATCTAAGTTATTTACTGTCTAATGTTAACCGAGTACTTTCAATGGATTTTGAAGCCAAAATAAGGAGGAAAAACAAAATGGTAGTGGCAAAAAGCGGTGCCAAGTTTGGGCTCAAATATCAATCTGATGCCTGTAAGTTGGATGACTATCCCTTTCCTCCTCTATGACCTCCTTTTCCGTCTATTACCCAGTACTATAGAATGCCTTCTGCATGCCATTGTTTATTGCATGTGTAGAGAAGGATAACTAGCAAAATATGCAGCTGTCTGCATAAAAAAAACAAGTTTTGTTGTAAATTGAGTTTAATTTTTCTTATATTTTAGGGGTATTGCACAACAGTAAGTGATTATAATCGCTGGAGATATTGGTACAACATTTATGAAATGCACTGTCATCCTTGATTAGTCTGCTGTCAGACATTGGCCATGTGGACTTCCTGGAAGCAGTACACAAGCTTGCAGAAAAGCCATACATCATAGTGGGACTGCACTTCGATCAGGTAAGGCCTCTTGTGCTGTTTTTAAATCCATATGACCCCCCCTCTGATTAGGTTTCATCTTCCATAATGTTGATATTTTTCAGGAGGTGAATCGTTACAAAGGGAAAAACTACCCCATCATGAACATCCACGAGAGAACACTCAGCGTCTTGGCTTGTCGAGTATGTTCTTATTAAGATTTGTCACTCAGTGCAATCCTCTGTATCACATTATGTGTGTCTGCATTGATTTACATTGAAAAACAACAATATATGTTATCATATCTATGCCGATGACACACAAATCTACATAACCATCTCACCAGGAGACTATAGTCCAATTCAAACACCGATCAGATGCATTGATCAAATTAAAGATTGGATGTGCAAGAACTTCCTACAGCTAAATGAAAACAAAACTGAAATAATAGCTTTTGGAGCCAAGGAAGAAAGATTAAAAGTCAGCACCCAGCTTCAAACAGCTAGTTAAACACTAGCAACAAAGCCAGAAATCTGGGAGTAGTCATGGACTCGGACCTGAATTTTAGTTGTGAAGTCGGCCTTTTATCACCTAAAGAACATATCGAGGATTAAAGGTCTGATGTCTTAGCAGGAGAAAAAACGTACCCATGCATTTATCTTTAGTAGACTGGAATACTGTAACGCTGTCCTTACAGGTCTCCCTAAAAAGTCAATCAGACAGCTGCAGTTAGTCCAGAACGCCGCTGCTCGAGTCCTCACTAAGACTAGGAAAGTGGATAATATAACTCCAGTCCTCAGGTCTTTATACTGGCTTCCTGTTTGTCAAAGAATTTACTTCAAAATCCTGCTGCTAGTTTACAAAGCACCAAATGGTTTAGGGCCAAAATACATTCAGGATCATTTGCTTCATTATAAACCAACCAGATCCCTCAGGTCATCTGGGTCAGGTCTACTTTCTGTTCCCAGAGTCAGAACTAAACATGGAGAGGCAGCGTTCAGGTTTTATACTCCTCACACGTGGAACAAACTCCCAGAAACTGCAGGTCGGCTGAAACTCTCTGCTGTTTTAACCCTATAAAGCCAAACGTATCATATTTGATGTATACAGTTTCTGAAATCTTTTGCATCTACAACCTTTTACATCACTTTATGGTAAAAACTTTGCTCAAAACCCTGTTGTACACAATA
>JAPMNP010601248.1:0-11208 GCA_029874935.1 Atherina boyeri | reverse complement strand
TTTTCTAATTGTTTTAAACACATTGGTTCTTCCTCAGGTTGGCTTTTCCCAGTAAAGTTTCCTAATAAAGACTTAAGAACCATACTTACTCCCTTCTCCTTAATTAATTTTCCTTTTCTTCCTTCCTTTCCTAGCTGCAGTGCCACTTTTATTGTGCTTCTGATCACTTGTCTACTTGTAATGACAGTCATTACTTTAGATAAAGGGGTTTAGTGGATGGCATTAATCTACAGACTTCCATGCAATGGACTGCTTGTTTCATACCTGTCCTACAATGTTTTCATCAGTCTTTTCACTTTTCCTCCTCCAAACGAATCTATTTTCTCTCTCTCATCTGCAAGTGATTAGGGTTAGGAGTTAAAAGTACACAAATAGGCTTATTTGTTTGGGATTATGGATAAGAGAAAACAAAAAAAAACATATTTACAGCTTATACAATGTAATATTTGTATTTTATGCTTCTTGAAAGTGACACCAACACAACCATATCCAAAACAACACCCTGGCAATTTGTTGACATCTTAGAGTTTTCAACTTATATTCTTATAATGCACATATAATTGCACTTTTCTGGTGAGACTGGGCTGTAACATCACTGTATATTTGATTTTTTTAAATTCATTATGTGTAATGTATGGTTATGGTTACCTTGCAAGAGATGTACATTTGCATTACTATCAAGGATTCACAACTTAGAATTGATTATTTAATCAATACTAACTCAAATATGTCACAAAAGCCCATTGTTGGCATTGTAAAAGAGCAAGAATGTGTTCTGTTTATTAAGTAGACAAGAAACTGTTTTCTAATCTTGAATGTACTTTATTTGAATCCAGCCTGTGTTTCACTTCACAAGCCACACAGTCAGCAAATGTTCTAGCACAAAAGAATGTTGTAAAGCTCCTTGTGAAAACTGCTCATCAACCTGCTCAGAAAATTAATTGTTTTTCATGGCTAATTCAAAAGTGCATTAGCATAAATTGACAGCTGCGGTGTGCCGTATGCATACTTAAAGCAGGAGTTCATCCTCCGGTCGGGCATGATCCGAGAAACAGAGCCATGGTTAACTCACAGAGGTCAGCTGAAGGAACCGACCCCCGTCAGAGTGAATGCCAGTAGCGAAGTGCAGCCTCAGCAGCGTGGCTGACACAGGCCTTTTTTTGTTAGCAGAATTAAACCATCTCCTGAGACAAAACATCAACATGCACAAGGTCTCTTTTGAATATTCAATCTGCCGTACAAGTACTACAAGAAGATAACCAGGTTTCTCTATATCCAGCCACGCCCGTTTAACCTATTACTTGTAAAAACATATATTTTTGAGATAAGAAAAAAAAATCATCTGCTAAATTGTGACTATCATGAGCACCACAGTGGATACAGCTGTGGTTGGGCTATTACTATCAGTACAAGAGTCTGTGTTCAGATTTTCTTGATTAAATGTTTGAAATTGTTTATAGTGAGCTGAGGGGGCTATAAATGTTAATGAAACTGCAACAACAAAATCTCCATGAAGAATGATTTATACTCCTGCTCATACATCCTCTTTCTCTGTAATCCTTGACAAATTCACAACAATAATGACACAAGGGAAGCCAAATAATTGAAGTGTGCACAAACAGACTTCCATCAGTTTGATCCTCAAGGAATCGTGGCATATTGATTTTGTGTTTGTGTGTGTCTGATTTCATTTGTTACTCAGAGGACAGGGGAGCACATTGCATCCAGATACAGAATGAAAGACTGTCTCGTTCATTCGGCTGGTGTGTTCTTTATCGTCTCCACTAATCCAGGGGACAGCAAGGGCGATGGCCGTTCACAATCATGGGTCATCCTTGCATAAGCTTAGATAGAACGACAGCTACCAGCCAGGAGTTAAGAAGCTGGTAAATATTTCTGTTATTTCTTTCCATTAATGAAAAGAAGGAGAGGGGTCGAGTTATGGAGCAGATGACTCTGAATGCAGATTAACAGAGGTCTTTAAGATGAAACAGAATCAAACAGAAAGGCTTAAAGACTTTTGGACTGAGAGGACTGTATCTTAATTAGAACAGGAAAGACACATTCCCATGGCGATGGATAGATAACCCATGAACAGATACAATAGCATGCACAAGTTTAGGTGTCCTTGATCAAAATTTACAAGACAGTCTCACAGAAGTTTATAAAACAGTAACGAACTTCAGCCTATATATTCGTGTCCTGGGACACTCATCGTGAAATAATCCCCCACACTCTAACATGGCCGAAAATTATAATCTGATAAATCAAATTTAGAGTTTCTCTTTTGTTCTGTCTTCATGGAAACAAATTAGGTGAATTCTGCCATTTTATATTAGTTGAGAAATGATGATAGATAAACCGCATTAATATACAGAAATACAAGGGTCTGAACATCTACATTTAGTGACGCTTTGAGCTGTAATGTCAACATGCTAAAAAATGGTCATGATAACGCTGCTAGGCATAAAGTTGACCATTTTCACCATCACGCTCTCATTTGCAGATAAGCATCTGAAATAATAAAGCAGAGGGTGATGGCAGCAGCATAGTTTTGGAGGTAATTGGTCTGATGGTGTGAGAAGTCAGGGAGTTTAGGGTCAGCATTATGATAGAAATACATCTAGAATTTCATTTCATTTCACTCACTCTCATAAATATTAACCTCATGACAGCACCAGAGGAAAAGTCAGCAGATCAACAAGGTCATTAGGATTCACCCTCAGGGGAAAGCTAATGTCTGAAATTACGCAGTAATCCATCAAGGAGTTGCTAAGGTACATATTTCAGCCTGAAACAAAGAACTAACCAATTGTCAGACAGACTTACTGCTGGTATGGTTGTAATATATATAGCAGGCTCACATAGAGAGCTGAGATATGTCTACCATAAAGATTAATTTAAGCATTCCATTCAAATATTCTGTATTTTTGTAAAAGAAGGAGGAATGCAACTTAAAAAATTGATCATTGTAACAAAGTCGGGGCGCATTTGTGCAACAACTTGAAGTCACCAGGTACTGTCTGCCTGACAACCTACAATCACACAGCAATCTAAGTCTCATAAAGGCATGAGATTTCCAAGACATCAACCTAAATAGAGGTTGTTAGAGCACTAAGGCATGGACTGAAAAGCAGAAATGCATCTCTGAGTTCAAGTCCTCTCTTGGTGTTTCCCATTTATCTTGTCTGTCAAATAAAGGGGACGTGTAATGGAAGGTGAACACTCCAGTGAAAGGCTCCCTCTGCCAGCCTACCATACAACAGCAAATAATAGAAACTCTGCTCATTGACCAGTGGTTTGATAGATATTGAGTGAGTTTTTGTGTGTAGGAGAGGTGGAGCATTCACCTTGCTGATATCTGTAATACACTGTTCATAACAAAAGGGTTTAGCTCAAATAAGGCAGCTCATAAACAGACATATATCACTAAAGCTGCTTTGAAAAAAAAAAATTAAAATGAAAGAAGAATATTGCTTAAATTAATGTAAAACTAAATTAAGTCATGAGTAAGATGTAACAGCTTAACTATTGCTTAGCCTCTTTTAAAAAAAAAGTGAAATTGTAATGAATGCATTTTTCGGGGGATAAATGTTTTAAAATTGAATGACAGTCTATGACTACCCCCCACAGCTGTTCTGCTTATATGGATAAAGAGCATAATTTAATACTTGGTAGTTATCTCCCTCTGGTGGAGGAAATGGTTATTGCCATTTCAATGCAAAAGTTATATTTTAAAAAGGGTACTGATGAGCAGAAGGGTTTTGCCTTGTCTGAAAATATATACACTATCTAATGCCTTCACAGAACGTATAGAGCACTTGTAGTGCACGTTCAGAAGTCTTTCAAGTTGTCAAATGGTGGTTTTCTTGCAAATATTCATGAATAGTGAGTGGTCAGTAAAATAGTTTTTCCTAATGACATTAATTTTCTGAGAATTTTTTGTTTAAAGAACACTTATTGGGAATCAAGACATCTTCAAAACATTCAAATAACTATGTTCACACCTTGTCCTACCATTCAATATCCACCTTGCAAAAACATTACCATCAATTCTATTTTCTGAAAAGATTAAATATATAATGGTGTTCCAACAGCTCGTGAATGCTCTAAAGGAGCCCTTTATTTCATTATTAATATGATCATGATACAATAAAAAAAGTATTAGTGATCAAGCATTCAATTACTGAACTGGTAAAGTCACCAAAACGGTGGTACACCATTAAGGATTGTTGATTTTATATCAAATTTCATCGAAGCAGAATGTAAATTTGAGAAAAAAGAAAAAAAAGAAAAAAAAAGGGGAGCAAAACTTTCTCAATAGGAACTGAACATCCACTACATAAAAAGGGTAATTAAACATTTCCGTTTATTATTTCACAATAGCACAATGGTATTTGACAGTAAACATGCAAATCTTAAGACCCTTTCATTCAATAAATTAAAAATTTACATCTGACTGCATGTTTCCCATACTTTAGTGATGGTGATTCAAATTAACCTTTTCAGACATCTTAACAAATACATTTTAAGATACAAGTTGGCTTAACTAGACAGGGTACCTATACTAAGATAATGCATACTGAAAGGAGTGGTACCAGTAGGATGACGATAAATAGAGATGCATCCTTTAAAAAGATGCAGAACAACTCCCATGTCCTCAACAGGCCGGGACAAGTGCAATACCATACAAGCACAAGCACTGCAACCTCTCCCAACCTGCACAGAAAGGGATCACTTCCGATAAGACTCGTTTCAGTTCCATGATCAGTTTTGCATGGATTTGCACAGCAGTACATTAAAAAAGCTGAAAGCAAACCAGCAAAACTAACCAGAGACCCACGTGCATAAGCCATCTCTGCAGTCTTCGGTGAAGATGGAAGTCTAGAAGTACTTGAAGTGCTCACACTGCAGTAGAATTCCATATAACTACCTGCACTATAAGCACTTTAATACTTCTGAAACATGTTTTTACCTCAACAGCTGTGGTGGAAACCAGAATGAAAAGACAATATTCAGGGTGGACTTCGATGAAAACACAGGTCACCATCAGTTTTGCATAGATTTGCACAACTTATTTATTCTTGCAGCGCAAATATGCAAAACTAACAGAAAACTGATGCAATTACATGTGTGATAATGTGATGACAGAGATGACAGTCCCAGCTCCTTATGCCAGAAGGAGCACTTAGAGCAGTAGGTGCTAGTCTACTTCACTATCTGCACTAGATGCACCTTAGCATAAGCACTAGAAGAGGACACGAGTTTTACCACATGTCTATTTAACAATTGCACAACAATGTCAATTTGTATTAAGACCATTTCATGACAGATTTTAGATGAGACTCTATAGGCAGCTTGCATAAAAGCAGAGAGGACATTCACAATATTAAAAAAGCCTCAAATGGAGCATGTGTCCCTGAAAAAATCTTGGCTGCAGAACAGCAGGGGGGCAAAGCCTCACAGCAAGATGAGGTCCTGCCAGATGTGCCTTAACAAGTACAGATGCATTCAATCTATTCATGACTGGCATGAACCAGCTGTGTTGGTGAATAAGCCAACTCCTTTAGTTCTCATTATCAGAACAGTGCTGAAAGTGCCTTCACTGCAGTAGATTTGAAAAAACTACCTGCACTGTAAGCACTTTGACACTACAGTGACTTGAAATTGTTCATGTGGCATTTTCTTTCAGACTGCACTGCCTTAAAATCCACAACGGCCACCCAGGAAATTCAGATGATCATGGGACTCTGAGGAGAAAAAAAAAGGACAGTTTAAGTCAGCAATTCAAATTCAGAACTGGACATTATGATTCATTAATTTATTATGCACTTCATAAATTGTGAAGAGATTTAGAAATTCTAATTAGAAATGCCAAGTTGCGCAAGACCAGATTTGGAACAAGCCAATTTGCTTTCATTAAAAAAGAAAAAAAAAACTGTAACTCATCTAAAAATCATGAGCAACAAGCAGTGCATCTGAAAATTTCAGACACCGGAATCAGAAAGTGAGTTTTGACTGCAAGTAAAAATGATCATAAAAAAAAAAAAATCAACGTTTTTATAGCTACCAGAGGAACAGTGACCATTAGTAGTTTGTGGAGGATTTACCCATGTCTTCTTAAAAGCTACTTCAGAAAAATAAAAAGTTTCCCCATTATGATGAGGGGGGACTATATAATCAGCAACATTTAACAGTGGGCCTACAGTACTAAATCAAGCATGGAGCAATGGATTGACGATAAAAAACAGGTTTGTCAAGCTTTTTTTTTTTTGCAACTACTGTTCCTCAAAGGAGTTCCTCATCACCAGCCTAGCAAAACTTGGGTTGACCACTTGGGTTCTATATAGTTTGTATTACAACCGTCACCAGCAATAACTTTAGTTATTTAATTTTAACACCATTCATCACATTGTTGTGGGGGATTCTGATCCAACTCTTTACAATAATGCTTCAGTTCATTGAGATTTGCAGGCATTTTTCTGAAATTTTCACCCCTGCCGTTTGGTCGTGGGTAGGACGTAAGAGTGACCGAGAACTAAGCTTCCATGTTGGGGTTTTGCATGGTCTGAACTTGCTGGGATCTCCACTCCTTGGAAGACTGACAGCCACCTTCAATTTTTGCCACTTGAGTATAATCTTTCACACTGTACATGATGGACTACAGACCAGAAGTTTGAAAATGGCCTTATAAGCCTTTCCAGATTGATGAACAGCAACAATGTCTTCACTAAGATCATTGCTGAAATTTTTCATCAACATTTAAATGCCCTAAACAAACTACCACATTTTCTTTAAGACGTAGCAAGACTTGCTAATGACTAATCAAATGCATTTAGGGGCACGTTCACATATAACCATTTTACTTAAATTAGAGTTTTATTGCTTGCTTAATCCATTTACAAAATGCTTGTGTGAACAAAAATTACCGAGTGTGTGCATTACTTTTGGTGCGAATCAACAAGGCTGCTTGAGAAGGTGGTCTCGGGCCGCTTCGAATGCAGTTCGCTTGTTGCGTGGACACAAACCAACAGGTCTGAGCCGTGCACATGAAGTAAACTGGTTGACATAGGTCTACGTAGTGTCTTCCTTCCATGGCCGTGCCACAACGGCACAATCTCCACTGCCACTCTGGACTCCATAAAAGAATGAAGGTAACTTTAACACAGCCTCTGCATATGTAGCACGCCAAGGCGAGCATCATATACAAACTGAGCATCTGATTATGCATGCCTACACACTGTGCGTCATTGTTCATGTCTTGCCATCTGTTTAGCTGCTTGAGTCTGGTGACTTCCTGCCATTGAATATTGACCAATCAATGACTGCCCACAGTATCCCATGGTGACAACCAGAGGACCGTTGGTTGATGAAAGCGTTCCTACGGGAATTGCTTCATTTTACCGGCATTTTACCGACTTGTAAAATGCGGCTCAAGGGTATGCGTGGACACGGACTAAATGATTATGAGTTTTTCTCTGGCAGATAGAAATGAGCATTTAGTGCGAATCAGTGTGCGAACATGCCAAGTCTAAGCACCCGGTTACTGTTTATCCCCTTAATTTTGGTGGTTGTTTCTCGACATCTCAAACTTGCATTTTGGCACAGTTTTTATTGAATAAATGTAAGAGTGTAACATTCCCTTATTTGAAGATGAATTTACCCAATTTTAAAGACCTGGTATGGTCAAGTTTATATTTGACATTCCACCTTCACAGGCATATAGTAGAACCAATCAACACAAGAAGGTACAAGTACAGCAAATGTTATGACTACGAGTAGACTAAGACTAAAAAGACTGTAAAGGTAAAAACTGACCACCTGAAACAAAGCAATTACATTTGCGTATACAAAAATGTTAAACCTGTACATATTAATATTGTATTATCCTGAGCTCAAGCATAGCTTTTCTAAAGTGGTGGCATGTAATCAGTTGTCAACGCTGTCAATCTTGAAGTATGTACAAGAAAGTAAAAAGCCATATTCAATGTATCTTACAACTAATTAAATTTTGGCATATCCGAAAAACACAGCAAGCGCAGTCTGAAAAGAAAGTTGGGCTTTTAGATTACATGTCCACCCGATTCCAATTATTCAAGTGATCTGGAATCATTCTGTTATTAACTTTTAGTTATATTTATCTTGGAATAAGTATAAAGACTTAATAAGTCTATGTGTCATTGTGTCTTATTTTACATGGTGCTTAGACTGCCATTATAAAAAAGGCCATCAAGTCTTTTTCTAATGCTACATTTAGTGGCTTGTGTGGAGTGTCAGCAGTAACTGCTTATCAGGCCACGCAATGTCCTGTATTGGAGAGAATGCATATGGTGAGCTTATATTGATACGCTTACAGCTGAAAAGTCAAATAAGACAGCAGTGCTGAACACATTTTACCCCCCCCCCAAAAAAAAGGGGGAAAAAAAGATAGAGTACAACAGATGGATTGATCTTACATTTAACAATTAACTGTAAACTTTAAACCATATATTGCCATCTTAACATTAAATTTGACCTGACCAGGAAAATAGGACTCATCATCACCATCCTGAATGACCAATGTCAGACTGCAAACAAAAGCTTCCCAATTCTAGTTATCTGCATAGCTGTTTGTAGGTTTACATCATAATCTGAAAATGCAAAACAGTATTTGTAAAAACACTTTTAAAAGGAAGTCAAACCATATAAAATATTAGTTTGTATCAATATTTATGACCCAGAAATCTAAACTGAAATTTGCTTGTAAATCTTGGATGTTGATTCAAGTCAGTTATGTCTGGAGTAATAAGCCATACGTCAATAGTCTAAAATCCAGAGCATATTCCCAAAAAAAACATGTTTACTGTTAACCTGGAGAGTTGCATTAAAAAAAATGGTCCAAAGGCTGTCTTATCTGGATCTGATGCCATCCAACTTTAAACTGACAGTGATGCTTAATAAAATCCCATCAGCTGTATCATGAGACTGATGTGTAATATATTGAAAAAGCTTTGTCGTCCAGTTACACCCAAAACACCTTTCAGATATTCACATGTAAACAGAGGAGCCATATGATAAATTAAATATAAAAGAAATCAATACAGGAGCTGATTTTTTAAAATAAATATTTTCAAAAGTTCTAATCGAAACCAGAGTTTGAACCCGGATTGATTGAGGACAGCAACACTTGCGCTATAGCCACATTTCAGTACCCCTCCCCCACGCGCTAACATGGCGCCCAGGAGTGCTTGGTTTTCGCATTTAATAATAAATTTACTTCTACCCCATGAAAACTCAATCCAACTATAACAGCTACACATAAACAACCAAAAAAACTGAAACGAAAAGTTAAATGTGTTCACGTGTACCGATTCGATGCACCACGCGTGATCCGACCTCCTCCAAACTTAACTAACAATCCAACACACAACAAGCTAGCAGTAACCGAGGGCTCCATCAAAACAGCACGCTTGTGCTAGCAGACCAGGCTAGTGCAGACAACATGCCGCTACGTTTTGCTACCCGAAAACAGTCGTTGTCCGTTATTTACCGATGTCAATCAGTCATCATGAAGGCAATACCGTTAAGGACACAAAAAGTGTGATGATAGTGTTTATTTGCAAACATACTTCATCCACTTCGAAGTGATAGATATTCTTGCTTTAGCAGAGTTAGCTTGACACCCATATTCAAGACATACAGAATTATGCATTTAACATAAATGATTATGTGTGCCAATAACTGATATATCTTCTGAATTACATATATAGAGGTCAGTCAAACTAATGTCAATAAAGCAATTTTACAGATATGTGTCGGTGTGTTAGCGTTAGCAGCTAATTCAGCTGCTCGTGGGATAGCGAGGGCGGGCGGCCTGCTGCAATCCCATGTGCTGCTGCTTTGTTCTGGAGGCACTTTTAAATGTATGACACTGCGTATAAATAAACAGAGAACGTTATATCACGAGAACGTATAATCAACAGCTTAAGTACACGAGTAAATAGCTAGCAGCTACTGTAAAAGTTTGTAACGCACAATTTGAACAAGTGCGAATCACTTCCCCGAGGTATCGACTTGAGGTGCAGCAGCAGCAACACATGCTTTTCAAATCTCCCTCATTCTACAACCATGGAGGAGAGGTTGCCATGCGCCTCTAACAACAATGTTTTCATATGCGGAAACTGACGAATTACGCTATTTATTAAAGTAAACGTTAACGTGAGCCCTGTGTTAAATACAACTAAGCGCTTCACTTCCCTGACGCATCTCTCGTGAAGGCTAACAACAGGTTTCTTGCCAATAACGCGCGGGGTAAGACACCAGCTTCTAAAAATCCACCATCTTCACTCACTTATACAGACTTACCGTTTACTCACATTGTTTCTTGGATATCTGCAAAATTGAGAAGGAAAAAAATCTCATCTTAGACTTGTAATACAGCAAAATCCTCAACCATGTGCTACTATTTTGATTTGCGAGGAGTTTGGGAATCGTAGTAAGATTGCGAAAGTGGCGCGAGTACAGCCTGGGTTTAACCATGTGGTGAATGAAGGGCGGCTCCCAGTCCCAGCGTAGCTAAACCTCAACTCCTGCATTTGCATAAATCAGCTACTTCCTCCGTGAAGTCTGACCACCTTCTGCCGTTCACAATTTCTTCCGAAAAAGGGAAAATCATGAAAATTATACATAGCCTAACTACAAAATTCAACACAAAGATAGGCCTACAATATTTTAATGGCTGATTTTGTCAAGGCTTGCAATCTAACAAAAATGTTTAACAATGATGGAAAAAGTCTTAGTAATCAATTGTTTAGCCTACTCTAAAAAAGTTTTTAAATGCATAGACATATTTAAACACAATTTATAACAAGTTTTTATTCTATTTAGTTTTTTCACTCATGAACACAATTTTTTATTTTACAATTTCACAATTTTTAATTTTAGTGCAATTTTAACACAATTAAGTTAACTTAATTGTGTTCACAACAAAATACTTTTATCTGTTGGCAACTTTTTCCGTTTATTTTTTCAATGTCCCGAAATTGTAGGTTATAAACATAACATTAGACAAAATAATAGCAGAAGCATGTAATTTGTTTAATGCTTTAATTTTATATAATGACATATTTGAATTAAATATAAAACTGAAAGCATATCTTTTACAAAAAAGGGAAGGAAAGAAAGAAAGAAAGAAAGAAAGAAAGAAAGAAAGAAAGAAAGAAAGAAAGA
>JAPMNP010601102.1:0-13834 GCA_029874935.1 Atherina boyeri | reverse complement strand
TATGTGTGTGAGTTGATTGGCAGTTTGACTTACATGTGTCACTGTATGTGTGGGAATTCAAGCAACTGATTAAATTTGTGCATGTTTTTATTTCCTACATCAACATTTTCAGAAGCAGAATTTGCAATAATTGAGCAGTAAAGATATGCGCACCCATGCTTTATTTCATGGATTGGTTGCATGCCCAATTTATAGTTTTGAATGAACCTAGGCCTACCCTCTTGACCTGTTTTCTACTTCCCACACTCTTTTCCTGTGCTTATTTTTCCCTTTTTTCATCACTTTAATGCAATAATATTACAAAGTAGTCCATGCATTGGATAAACCTTTTTTCCCCATCAATATCTCCATTTGTGTTTGGGATTAATGAGCATATATTTGTTTTGTTTGCATTTCCTGAGAGACAAATTGAGAGCATTGTTCCCGGTTTTATCCAGCAAAGCTATTAATCCCCCGCTCAAAGTATACGCCTCATTACAGCAGCACGTGGGGGGGAATAAATTCCACAATTTAGAAAGATAGAAATAAATGTACATCTTATATGATGCGCTAACATGAAACTCGTTGGCGTGGAGCTGCGAGCCCAAACGAGATCTAAATTAGAAAATAGTTCAGTTATTAGTTTTATCTCCCCTTTCAACGTTTTTTTTAACATCTGTTTCATTCATTTAAGATTTTTAAAATGATTAATTGTGAATCGAAGTTTATTATCCATTTTTGTAGCTCTGATGTTTTTCTATTTATGTGCACCCTGATGGCAACATAAACTGATATAAGCCTTCTTATGATATACACTAATATGATGAAGACCATTCTTGTATAATAATAATGATAATAATAATAATAATGATAATAATAATAATAACAATAATAATAATAATGATACACCATCATATTCAGAAAACAAAACCAATAACACTTTAATATAGATTCTGTTCTTGCCACTACAAGAATACACATATACAAGCCATAAATAGGAATTACACAAATGATTGAACAAATCCTGCGAGGCAAAATTCATTGAGGAATCCAGTTATGCAGATGTTAGCTATCTTACAGCAGTTGTTGTTGTTTGTTTGTTTGTCTTTGGGGTCCATTCCTGAAGCCGAACAGATTTTGTCACATTATCATTACTTTAATTATTATCACCAACATCCTCTCTTAAAATAATCAGGGCTACTAACAAACTCGACAACTAAAACGGAGGGAAACGTCAAAAATATCTGAAATACATATTGTACAACAAAGTCTATATTTTTTTTGTTTTTGTTTTTTACAAATGTACAAATCGAATGAGAAGAAAGTCCACGTCGGATTGCGGCGGGAAGAGTTTATGAAGAGTTCATGATTGGCCTGGAATAGACACCTTGGTAGTAAGATGTGTCAGGTATAGATGCAGAATCCAGACCGGCTTTACCCGCCATGGAGCCCATAGAGAGAGCTCCGGCCATGGGGGAGCCATATCCAGAGTAGTGCATCACCTGCTCGTAAGTCTTAAGGTCCATTTTGTGATGCTGCTGCTCTGAGGACATGAGGTTATTGATGGAGAAGGGGTGGTTGAAGGAGTAGTGGTGCTCGGGCTTCAGGTGGGCTTCGTGCGCAAGCACCGAGTGATGCTGAGACATGAGGTGCTGACCCTGCGACACCGGGGAGGCGGCGGCATGCTCGGGGCTCAGGGCCTGGCTCGTCTTCATCTCCGACAGGGACCTTTTGTGTTCGCTGGAGGAGGAGTTGGAGTGCGGGGACTCGTTGCCGTTGCAGCTCTCTGAGCTGCTGTTTGAGGAGCCGCCGTCTCCCGACTTGCGGCTGCTGTCCTTCATTGTCATCTTCTTGTCGCACTTGAAGCGCTTCTGCCTCCTCAGGTAGCAGCCGTTCTCAAACATGTTCCCGGAGTCGGGGTGGAGAGTCCAAAAGGAGCCTTTCCCGGGTTTATCCGGCGACCTGGGTACTTTGAGGAAACAGTCATTGAATGACAAAGAGTGGCGAATGGAGTTCTGCCAGCGCTGCTGATTCTGTCGGTAAAAAGGAAATAGGTCCATTATCCACTGATAGATCTCGGCCAGTGTGAGCATCTTACTGGGAGACTGCTGGATAGCCATGGTGATGAGAGAAATGTAGGAATAGGGAGGTTTGGCGTGCGTGTAGCTCCTGCGGTAGGTCTTGGGATCTCTGGACCTGTTGATGTTAGACTGTCCGTAAATGGGGCTCATGGCGTTCATGTTGGTGTACGATGTCAGGGGATTCATGGACGCGGGCTGCGCGGTCATGGGACTCATGCTGGGGCTCAAGGCTGTGCTCATGGCCGTCATGCCAGCGCCCATGCCGTTCATGGCTCCGGTTCCCGGTGACATGCCGGTCATGGAGGGGCTCATGCCCGTGTTGACGTATGACATGTTCATTGAGTTGGCCGTCATGTTGGCCGTGGTGCTCATGCCGGACATGCTCATGTAGGTATTCATAGAGTTCATTCCCAGGCCCGTGTTCATGTTGCCAACCGAGGTGTAACACTGTCAGTGAAGAAAATAGGCATTAATGAGTTTAGCATTGGTAGTTAAACAGAAATGAAATTTACTTAAATTTAAACATAGGCTATACAGTTATTATCCAAACCTTTAAAAATCATATTATTTTTTATCAATTCAGAATAATAAAAACAACTGATTATTTTCAAAGAGCCATTTGTAAAGGCTAAAATCGTCTCGTCTTGTGAACATTTGCTTTCGCCAAATATAGTTTTATGTTACAAATATATGTGCTTTACACAGAAATCTACCACTAAGGTAAATAAAGTGAATCAGGCTAAACAATCGGCTAAAATTAAAAAGCGGTATTTTACCAAAAATGTTTACACCTAATAAGACGCTGCTTATACGCAAATAGCGACTGCAGCACAAATATTTGAGCCAATCTCCTCCAAACCAAACAGCACAATGGAGTGTAAACGTGACCAAAAATAATCATATTTAGAAGAGACATCAATAGACATGAAATTATAATCCGAGGGAAAAGTTTCCCTCACTACATGTCAAGCAACTTTGTTAGGATAGTGCGCTGCGTGGAGATGGGGGAGGATTTGGAGGCGCCTCAAGTCAATATTTGATCACAAAGTTAATATTATCTCAGGGCTAATATTGAGTTGTATAAAATGGGATCGGCTTTAGACGGGAAAAAATATATATTTAAGGTACCCACCTCGGGCTCTCCGTAGTAGGTGCTCCAGTCGGTGTGTTCGTGTCCTTCCATTTTAACTGCTCCAAGCATCATGGAGGACTTTCACAAAGCGTCTCCCAGCAGAGGAAAAGCCAAAAGTCTCTCTAATAGCAGGTAACTGGGGACCACTGAGAGTATTTTGGTCGTCGGTGAGCCTCTTCGTGAAGAAATGGTGCATGTGTGTCTTACGGAGCCAGCCGTGATGCGTCCTGTCAGTGACTGGAGTTCAAATGACGCTCCGCGCTGCTTGTTAACGCTGTGATATAGCTCTGCGCGCTAGGCAAGCCTCCAATCCCTACTTCTACGCCTTGGGCCCTATTTGAATAATCTCCTCGCACCTAGGCGTGAGACTCCTCAAGCTTCCCCCCCCCACCCCCCTCCCAAACCCCCAATTGTACACCTGCGTTGACTGAAAAGAACAGTTTCATATGAAAAGCGTCATTATAAACCAATCTTAAAGAGGTTTCTTTACAAAAAAAAGAAGGAGGAACTATTAAAGGAGTGTTCGGTGCTCTTCCTTACTGTGCTTTTTTATTATGCACATCCTACAACTAGTTTATTCCACATCAGCTGAGCTCAAAACGGGAACCATTGTAGGGCTATTTCAGGCAATTCATAGCCTTAATTTAAATTTATTTGTTGATCATTTCACCCCAACGAGAAGGCAGCACATGAAAGCCAAAATGTGTTAGATAAGGGTAGATCTGTGAGTATAAATATGCATTATGGAATTATTTAAGTCGAATTGAACTATTTATTAGTAACCTATTGTGCAATTTCTGGCACACACGCCTAAACGTTCATTTAAATGTAAAAAATTTACTTTTTAATTTCTATTGAGTAAAGATAGTAATTATCTTATACAAGCTGTGAGTCTATGTGCAGGGCACCAAACTGCGGAGGTCAATGTGAATTGTTCCAACCTGGGTTAATTCACAGTCAAATCAGAAAACAAGTAAATGTCATCACTTTGTCTCAGCTGTTTAACAATTAGATCACAAGCATATCAAAGCGCGTCACAGTTCATCTGACATTTTCCGCTTACTTTAACAGATATTCGCTATAAAACACTTTTTCTTTACTTACATCTTCAATCTGAATGACTAAATTATGGTTTCTAAATGTTATAATTATTGTTAAATAGGCTATGTCAGGCATGGCTTCAGAGCGCCCTCTCTCGGACGTTAACTCGAAATGTCTTTGCTGTTTGTGGCACACAAGACAATTCTTAGAACACATAAACATTTTCAAATCAACATCATTTGTATGTGTTTTCTTTGAGTTTTTGACGCTATATGAAAAATAACACATAAAAAAGAAAAAATATTGATCTCAGAAATATCTTTTGCCACATTTCTGCACTGAAAATGAACCGCATACATTTTAAATAGGCTATGTCAACTGAGAGAGTGCGTTGTCTCTCGTAGGTAATCATTTTTGTTTAGATTGGTTTTCTGAGGATTTTCAAATAATGGAAGTTTACCTAATGTGTTAATCATCCGTCAAATAAAGAAAAAAAAAAGGCTGGGAGTGTTGAGGGCCCCTTAATTCTCGCTGCCCGTACAGTATTTGTATGAAACAAACATCAAGGTGAGGCTGCAGAGCGCTGTCAGCCACGTGTCGGTAGTTGTACATCTATTTGAATGCATATTTACGCAAGAGCATAACTATCAGTATAGAGCCCCATTAGTAAAGGCGAGTAAACCTGTCGTGTTGACGAGGGACTAACACAGTCTGCTTAACTTGGAAATGAGATCATGAGAAAAAAGCTCTGTGTGTTTGAGGATTTGGGATTGCACCGACGGAGAGCTGGAGATGGTCAAATCTGTGCTTTTTCGGCTTGACTCAGACAGAACTACATTGTTTTGTTTAGGTTTTTAAAAAAGATATTATTTAGCCTACAATTATGCATGAATATTTCACTATTATTTTGATATGTTATCGGTCTGTAATCTACACAATTTCGTGGGCAGATATTGAATGAATATTCAATGAATGCAGATTTATTCAGAAAGATCAACAGATTTATGAGGATTATCAAGAAATGCGTCAATAATATTTTAATTTCTCAATATGGAACCTATTTTGTACACATTCAAATCATTTTTTTCCGCATTAAAAGCAATATAAATAGGTCACTTCTCTGTGTTCACGAGGACACGCAGATACCAGCTGTTTGTATGTTACACAAGCAAATGTTTTATTTGGGGTTTTTTCAAGATAACAATTTTGGGCCTTTTCGATAGTGAAAACCACAACTCCATTTTGTATAAAATCTTTGTTATAATGAATCCCATGATACTATAAACACAGGATCATTTTAGAATTACAGACACATTTTGAGTAGGCTATCCTAAAAAATTTCCATGACCTGCATGACTTAATGTTCCTGATTGAGACAGGTCGTTGATTCCACAGTTAATCATCAACCTGCCAGAGTCCACTCATGCGGGTGAAGGTCACAATTTGGATTAGTCAAAAGCAAAAACAAAAAAAACAAAAACAAAAAAAAACAGGGGCCTTCTACAGTTGCCCTCACCCTGTTTTGTGTTTTGTATTTTGTTTTTCTTTTTCTTTCTCTCCACTGTTACATATATTTACCAATATATCAATCATTCCACAGAAGTAGGCTAACTGAACTGATTTCACAAGAGACAAGACCAAATTTGGCCAACATCTTTTCATGCTACACACAAAAAAATGTTTGGCTTGTCAATGAAATTTTAATAATCCAGGAGCCCATTTAAATATTTCAACATGCTATAGTACTTTTAGAAACATGCCAAGATGTTGATGATGTAATCACTAAGAGATATCTTTAAATGAAGAAGCCCATGTTATCAGTCAAAGCTGCCACAACAGAGAAGATGTTGGTGTTGAAAGCAGGACGCATTTAATTCATTTAACCTTTATGATTGAATGTGAGATGATGAGACAGCATGAAAGCCTGTTTGCATATTCATTTTCTTGACAGTGATTTCTGGTCTGGATAACAGCTTGTTAGCCTGTAATTAAATGAAGTTGCACCTCTGCAGCTGATATAAACTGCAGTGAAATGCAAATGGATGATTAAGGAATTTAAGCATGAAAAAGTAAATGTAAAAGACCCTCTGCAACCTTTAACCTTCCTTATAAGACAAATGCTTGTGTCTTGATTTTGAAAATTTTTCCTTATATAGAAGTTTAAAGAAGAAAAAAAACATGATGCCAAGAGCAAAGCTCCAAACCTCAAGCTGAAAAATCTGTCTTTCAAAGAGTTCATTTCAACATATCGATTGCAGCTCGATGATTATTCATGCCTGGGAACCTTATTGCAACATGCAATATTTGTTGTATGTCCTTGTGATCTCAGCTCAGGCTTTGATAGCCATGCATGTTTTAGTAAAGAGAGTAGAACATCTTTGACTTTTCCAGAACCGATTGAAATACCGGCATGGCTTATTATGTGTTTTGACTGATGTTTCTTCAAGTGGCCAGACCATTCTCCTGCTAGAATTGCCACTTTCTTGATCAGTTAGCATCCACAATGATCCGTGTCACATTTCACACCTTCGGGTGTCATTAATTTACTGGTTATGACAAGGAGAAGCACCAAGTGGTGAAAGTTTAATGACTCAGTTAAAGAAGTGAAAGCAACAACACCTACATGAGCGAGGCCCTGAAATGTAACTGGGAGGATTTCTTGGGCGCAGAGCAGGGGGATGGAGACAGGCTGACCTCCGCTCTGTGAGAGGAGGAAGGCGGAACTCTTGGAACATTCCTTCAAACACCCAGGAGTTGTTGGCGTGAATGTGTTAACTTTCAGTTTCAACTTTCAAAGTGAGGATTTCTTCTTTTTTTTTTCAACTGAAAAATAAAGGATCCATTTAGAATGTCCCTTTTTCTGCCTTTGTATCCTCCTGAGTACACTGAGTCACACAAAACAGCACAGGGCATAGGGTTAAGCATGTCATTCATCAAAATAAAATTAATAAAGGAAAGACTCTTCCTCTTGGAAAGTGCTGGAAAAAAAAAGAAGATGTTTGCTGCCAACTTGCCTGTGGTGACAGTAAACATTCCAGAGCCGGGCTGGAGTTTGGACTTGCCATTATCTGCCACAGCTGTGACAACGCCTGTTGGCTTCAGGTTTGTAGCTGGCCACACTGTGTTTACCTGGAAATGAATCTGAAAAGCGGCCGGACTGGGAAGGCACACAACCCAGCTAAATAAAAACGGAGTGGTCATTGCAATGAGAGGCAGTGGGAGGGAGTCCAAAGTTATTGCACTGGCCCCAGTGGGTCGGGGGGCAAACACAGGCGTAAACGCACTAAGGATATCCTCAAATACGCACCTTTTTGATATTGAGAGGAATGTGGTGAGGAATGCCATTTGATATGTTTTGTGTTGACTGTATCCAGGGCATTTCAAATTCAGTACTTGTCATGTTAAGGGACCCAATGTTGACTGCTGCCCTTCATCTATCAAACAAGGTGACAGTTTATCTATGAGACCACAGGAGTGGAAAAAGGAAGATTGGGTTCCTGAGAGATGCATGGATTAGATGACACTGAAGAATTCCTCTGCACCACATCAGGGTCTTTGAGGGATTTGATTATTACAATTTCAATTTTCTTTAGCAGTTTCAGGTTCCATTTTCCAAAAATACCTGTGATAAGAATGATAATAAGATGCAAATAAAGGCTTTGTTAGAGATTGATGAATATTTTCCTAAATATTTACCTTGAAAGGTTGTAGCATTTTTGCTATGCTAAATCTGAAACTAGCCAAAATCACATTAGCTCTTATTTCTCAATTGCAAATGATAACACTGATTAGTGGCACAAAGAGAGAATAAAAACTTGACAATGATTAATTTCATTCATTGATTATTTGAACTATTTCTTGAAGGCATTTTCCAAAGTGCTTTGAGGAAACAAATACTCCTTAAATATTATATGTAATGATTTGCATGTTAGATTTAAAACTAAAGAAAAGGAACAAGAATTGACTAAAATGAGAAATCTTACAGGTGGCTTGTGTGAGACATTACTTACACCTCAACTCTGACACAGATCAACTCAGAAGCCACAATTGAACTTTCAACGAACCATGGGTGGGATGTGTATTGAAGCCAGAACATTTAATATCATCAAATCAGCACATTGTTATTCATTAGTGGACCAAGTGCAGAGTCAATACACATTTAATCACAGACTGGAGGCAATTAAAACAGGAGGGGAGGGCAGTAGTACTATGTTAATTAAAGTGCCAGGCTCTCATGGGAATTTCTGTAGCTAAATATCACTACAATCAAGCCAATGCAATTATCCATGATGAGCTATTCCCATTCAAAGGCGGCCATCATGCTGTCAGATCCTGTCAGTGTGGACAAAAAGGTAAACTGGGTCTTGCGATTAAAAAGTTGTGAATCAGTAATGGTTTTCTAATCTTAATCGTCTCAACTTGAAGCATCCTTTCCATGACAGCTCGATTAATTACCAACTACATTAATCTAGTTTTGATTTAATTAATGGCAGGAGATAGGGGTGCAGCCTGTCTCTTTACATCTACTGGGCCACAGCCATCGCTGTTGAACATCTCGGAAAAAAAAGGCACACAATGTCTACACATCTCACTCATCTGAGTGGCCCATTTCCTTTTCCCATCAATCACAGTCAGTCAGATGTGTGAGGGTCATATCTGCTGCTGTCTTATCTGTATTCCAGGCTGATGGGGAAATTCAAGTTTGGGATTACCTCTGACTGCTGACCCGAAGTCATCTCAGACAGCAGGCCAGCCCTGTGCTTTCATTATTCTCACGCTTCAAAGCACCATACAACAAAATCTCTCTCTTTCTCTTGAGTAGAGAATCACGGCAGGCATATCTAACACCCCTGAGCTTTAATCTTTCATCCTCTTTTGCATACATGAAGCAGATAGTATAGAATGTATATCTGGCCTACATTACAGGGGAGCTGATATCGTCAACCTTCGTCCTGCTTCCTGGATGGACTGAGAGCCCATCCATATGCAGATGGCTAATTTGTGGTGTTTACAGAGGAGCAAAGAGGGGGCGGCGACTCATAAGGAGAGCTCAAAAGGGGCCGTCGACGTGTCACCCCAGGAGCCTGGTGTTAAAGCCCGCCCTTCCAGAGCAACAACATAAGTGTCCAATCTGTGTTTGCTTACCCGTAGACACCGATGGCTGAGTCCTGGCCTGGGGCCCATAAATTGTGCCTTTTTTACAGACCCTGACAGCTAACAGGCTATTGGGAACAGGGGCCCAATGCCACAGCCTCTCAACAGATTAGCACCTCATCAGCCTCCTGCAGCTTCGAACAAATATGGTCCCTGCCTCCTTCAAGATACAATAGGGCGGCTACCGCTAAACAGCCACCCGGCAAGAGAGCCCCCCCCCACCCTTCTCAAGCCACAAAACTTCCTGGTCTGGTCTTTCTCTGGGGTACAGCTGCTTCAAGGAGGCCTGCCCCAGTCTCCAAGCCCACCCCTACTCCAATTGGCAAGATGTGTGTATTTCAGGTGAGCAAATATTGCCACTTGCCTGAGAGTTCAATGAACATCCCTTTCAGGGGGAGGAAGGGAGGTTGCGTATTGCCTTTGCCTCACACAGCAACCAGTCCATAGGATTGGGTCAGGGGAATTCTCCAGGCACAGCTGGAGTCAGTAAATCAAACATACCTATATAGCTCATCTGCATTTTCCCAGACGAGGAAACTGTTTCCTCTCTCTGTGGATTTTACAACAAAAGATGTCCCTGCAAGCCACCACACACATAGCTATGATCCCTTTTGATGTGGAGGTCTGATTAGATCTTAATAGAAAGTATTTTCTTTTTGCACACTGCTATTCCTGTAAATAGACAAACAAACCTCAGATAATTTAGGTTATTTGGCAAAAGGTAAACATAGAACATAGAATAGAATGTTGCTTTTGTCAGCAGTTTGCCAGGTTCTGAGCACTTTTGTCTCCAATACACACAGGGACACTCTTCATTTCAGTCAACATTTACTTCAAATGCAGAATAATGATTCACAATTCATTGGCCATAGCAAAAGGCCGCATTGTGAAAGTGAAAGGTCACCAGTCAAATGGCACACCAACAAGGCTCTCAAATAAAGACCAAGCTAAAGAAGAAAAAGGCCAGCTTGGGTAAAGGCTACAGGCCCGAGGCTGCAGCCAGCTGTGTATTGGGTCAGAAGATGATGTGTTGTGTAGACTGAGGACTGCCTTCATCCCCCTGGAAGTCAAACAGAAGTGTGGGTATAACCATGTCCTGGGAGGCCTTCTCTGCCATCACAGTGAAATGGAACTGGCCCAGCGAGCAAACAAGATCTCTTCTCATCTCTCCCCCTAAGCGCAGACCAACCTTGTCTGAGTGATGGGTTTTTCTGTTGTTCTGTTTGTTTGCTTGTTTGGTCTGGAACCCATGGATACTCAGCATGGAGGAGAGAGGAGAAGCCGTGGTGGAGGAGAAGAGGCAGACAGGTGGATGTGGAGGGAGGGGGTGGGAAGAGGCATGACACACAGATCTCCCTTTGAGGTGACGAGAGACCTGCTGAGAAGCCACCAGGCAAAGCTGCTCAGCAAATATTCCCAGATCCAGGATCAGTGCAATAAAGACAAGTTTCTGTTTCTGTCATTTCTATTTCTAACATCTTATTGAACGCTTGTGATTTGTGGTAATTATGCAAGTATTTTTCAGATGTGTGTCATTAAAGGAAACGAGTGTTCAGTCGAAAAAAAGGGATTTTCACACCTTGATATTCTCAATAGGTTTTTTCTAAATGTTGCCGGCTGAAGCACATGTGATTAGTTTGGGAAAATGTAACTATATCCATCCTTACAAAACAAAATACTTCACCTGCCACTTTCCAGAAATCTGCCACAAGTAAGTGTTCCCTGACATTTTCAATGGATTAACCAACAGAGAGTGACACCTTCTGGTAAGAAAGAGAACTGTTTTCTCATTAGAAAAAGAATCAGAAACAGTTTATTTCCCACATTGTAAGCATAGTCCTTGTGTGTAATTATTGGTGAGTTGAAAAGCATCTCTTACAGATATTTTCCTTTATTCTTCTAGTTTAAAAACGTAGCCTCACAACATCAATTATCTATTGCATAATCCCTATCATTATGCACTAATTTCAAGGCCAATGTATCTGCTTGACATCTAAAGCAAAATTCTTCTCATTATCCTCCACAGCAGTTGAAGTCAATAAGATTTAACAAAGATCCAGATAAATATATGAGTAATCAAGTGAATGAATTTAGTCAAAATACTGCACGCTTAAGCATGAGTAACTTATTCCCCACTGTATAGCCAGAGAAGGGAGGCGTTGTATCTTTTTTGTCTGTAAATACCATCAATACATATGATGTGGAAGTCAGCTCATATCTTATTGTTCAAAGGCAATCTCAGTGGACAGTGCTGTTCAGTGTATAAATGTCCCCGCCACTGGGGTTAATGGGGTCACCTGAGCTGCAAAGCAAATCCACATCTTGAAGTCATTCAGACGAATAGTTAGAGGAGAGGTATCAAATAACTTCGACACAAAAAAGAGAAAAGATCACCCTGCAACATGGCAGCAATCAATTGGTATCAAGGGAAGCACACTTCAAACATTGTTCTAAATCAATGACAGCCATCTATTCTCTGCAGTAGTTTATGATGAACAGTACTTTCAAACAATGAACCCATTCAAAAGGTACAGTTCAGGAAAAAAAACATTTCATTCACATGGGCTGGATTTGATACTTGAAGGGAATCTGTGATATCTTTTATCACGAGTGATTTCAAAGTCCTCCACAAATCCCCCCCAACCCTCTTTAACTATGTCATTATTCGCTTGTGGTGAGCAACTGGCTCGGCTGAGTGCTCGTGCGGTGCAACAATCACATCCAGCTGCTGAAAACTGGATCTGACAAGTGAAACCACTACGCACGATCGCTCACACTTCACAATGCATCACACAAAATACGAGCTTCAGGTACTCATGCACACAAATCTGAAGCCTGTCTTTGTATTTTGGATGTCTTATCTAGAAAGGGCTGCATGCATTTACTTTGTATATTATTCTTAAATTAAAAACAGAGACATTCAGAGTTTTAAGACAGATGTTTCATTTACTGTTCAGCTTTAATTTCATTTGTATGTACTGAAATATACAAAACACTGACACCTGCCAATCCAGCGGCAACAAAGACAGGAAAATGAAAACAGGAAACAGAAACATTCTCCCAAAACACACAAACAGAGCAAAGTACACGATTGTAGTACTATGAACTCCCATGTGACTCAAACTATCATTATACCCAGTTTAGACAAACAAAATCATGAAATGGTACAGAGTAACAAACAATATGTCATTTGATGTAAAACCCAGGCTTGCCACCTCTGGCAAAGCAACATGTCAGATACCTGCAGAGCATCAAAACACTCTTTCCAGAAGTGGAGTGCTTTAAAAGTCACATTCAAGAAAACTGCAAAAATACAAAAAGGGGACTAGGAAACATGATGCTGTAGATCAGGAGTCCATTGCTTGTTTTAACCTCATGGTAAAGATGTATATTGGCTTCATAATTGGATTTACTAAGTTCAGGATGATGGTCTTCACGAGAAATTCACAATGTTGAGTAAAGACAACAGCTTGCAACATTTCTTAATATATTTACGGGTCTCTTTCTCTAGGGGATAGCTGATCAAACATACACACTATTAGCTGCCACTAACAGATCAAACTTAACATGTTGGTTTAAAATACTTGCAGCTAATACCGTGGGAGCTGCATACATTTTCATACAGATTTTCACACTTTATCACTTTGCACCAACAGTGGAAATGTGAGAACTGTTTGCTCTATGTAGCAGCGAATAGTGTTTCTATTCAATTGCTTTATTCAACAGTTGTATAGTGCAAAAACCTACCACAATTACTAAATACATAAAATAAACTACATATGCATGTGATATTTCCAGTTCATGCCAGAGGACAGTCTCACAAACAGTTCGGTAATGAGAATAAACTTATGTTTAATTCTCAGACTGTAAATCCCTTGTGAAAAGTGCCCTTTACTCCTGGTGCAAGCTTTTCTTTTTCACTCATCCCCTTTCTTACATCAAGAACATTATTGTGCCACATTATTGTTGTCCAAAATTATGTCAAAAGCTATTAGCTTTCAGGTTCAGCTTTTGTGTCACAATTGTTCTAAAAAATGAACGCAACTAAAGCAAATCCATGGAATGTCTTTGTTCTTTACAAAGAGGAAGAAAGGACGCTCCTCTCCCCTGACAGTCTCTTAATGCGTTCCTGTGACAGTAATCTCCTCCTGCTTACTGTTGCAGTGCATCACGCTACAAAATCTGTTGGGTTTTTTCCCACTTTCAAATCCTCTGGGGGGCAATTCTTCACCTGATTGGCCTCTCTCCTTTGCTACAACAAAGAGTTCTGGAGGGAAAGCCTGGCACTCCCAAAGCGTTTAAAAAAGTCCAAGTTATAATCCCCATCCTCATTACAAGAGATGTAGAAATTCCCCCCGTGCCACTAAGGGTCCTCCTCCATGTCATCTAGGTTGGGAGCCATGATAAAATGTTTGGGGTAAACAAGACTGTGCTCATCCGCAAACTC
>JAPMNP010601036.1:0-11310 GCA_029874935.1 Atherina boyeri | reverse complement strand
ATTTCTTACATAGGCTACGGCTTCACATGATTGCAGTACCAGTTTCGGCCAAAATCTTACATATGGTACCTTTAACAGCCAAAACCTGTATTCATCATGTGAATGTAAACCTGCACATCCAACAAGATGCCAAATAGGCTGACCATTCATTGAATAAAATCAGACTGCTGTAAGAACAAAATCAAAACCTCAAGTCAGGCTCATTAAAACAAAATAACCAGCGTTTGCCTTTAAATGAACTACAACTTATATTCTATATTGTTAGAGCTGTCTAACTGTAAGAAAATATTTTTTTCTGTCCAAAACAGATATCTCTTGTAAATGAGCAGGAACTGCTTGTCTCAACGTGGGAATGGTAGAATGCACACGTCTTCATCTTTCCGCTTGATCGTCATGTCCTAACAGTCATAACAGGTTGTTACAAGTGTTTATATCTGTGAAAAGATTTTCCTCCTGTAGCTGGAATTTATTCGTTTGCATTTTCACCTGCTTTGGAATATAATGGAACTTAATTGTAGGCACCAGTAAGTTTAAATTCACATTGTTCAATTTCTGGTTTACTATTTTTCCACAGAACAAGATGGGCATGACATAATTAGCTTTTAACAAGTTGCGACCTCATGTTTGTGAATTGCTCATCGTCCTGAACCATGAAAATAAAACCACAAAGCCTAGTTATAATATTTTCCAGACGTAAGGGTTATCATCCTCCTCATGTTCTGAAAACAAGCTGTGGATGTGTTGCTGCTAAATTACCCACGTTTAAAAAAAAAATAATTCTCGTGGTAATTTTAGAAATAAAATCTCTAAAATGTGAAAGCAATTCAACTGACACTTTTAGGGATGTAAGAAACCAAACACCTAAAACAAAAAACAATAAGTAAACACCAAGAAGTCACATCATGAGAAGAATTTGAAACCAAGTGTCTAACAAAGATCAACTGTATAGCCATTTTCTTTTTTTTTTTTTTCTTTTTTTACAAAGGATTAATATTATGTAATCTTTACAGACCTAACAATCATGATGATTAATAATCCATCATCAGGCTACTATACGAGTTTAAACTTATCCAAATCATGTTGAACAAACTGTAGTCAGTCAATCATCCTTTTCAGTGTCCGGTATAAAACTATGAAATGCGTTGCCATGTAAACTCAAGGTTTCTAACACACAAAGAAGGAATAGAAACTTTGTGAACATTGACTGTAATAACCTTAGATTTCAGTCAAACATGCATTACACACACATTCCTGGACATATGCAAACACACACACACACACACACGCTCCTCAAATTTTCCCTTTATTTCTCTTCTTTTTTCTTTTATTTCTTTCCCTATCGGTCTTCTTGTGCTGCTTCCTGCTTTTGACATCTTACATTTTATTCAAACAATGATCTTATTGTATGTTATTTAATGGCTGTAGTCTTTTTTATTCAATATTGTTTTAATTGTCTGTTTTATTCTGGAAAGCTAACCAGGGACAGGGGTTGCAATTTACCCTCGGCAAGAAACCTTTATGCATGGCATTCTATGATTTAATGTAGCAATGCTATATGTATTTGTCCCGTTTGATTAAAACATCTCCTGATGGTAATGTCTCACATGAAGCTTTTGAAGAAGACAAAAGCAACTCACTGACATAAATGGACAAGGATGATCAATTTTACCACACTGGAAGACATCTAGGAGCATCATCTCATTTCTGCTGTGTGGATGGGCTGATGCCATTTATTCAAGAAAGGAAAAAAAAAATAGTCCAACTTTCTCAGAAGAGCCTTATTATTTCAATTTTGACGCTCCCACGTTTGTTCCTTGAAGGGTAGTAGCACAGTATGTACTGGACGTACAGTAACTCCAGCTCTGTGAGTATGTGCACAGCCTTCAGCACACTGACTGTAATCACACCGTTACTTCATTTGATTAAACTAAACCAAATTAAGTGAAGAATATCTTATTAATCCCCAAAGGAAATTATAATATTTTACAAAGACAGAAAGTCAGAATCAAAGCATTAGAAATATTCGACCAATCAGAAATGTTCACTGCTGCAAGCCTACTAACCTAAAATCATGGGGCAGTTTTACATGCGCTTCCTCTCAACCAGCACCAACATTTTAGGGTAAAATAATACTTTTATCAACTTGTCCCTGCAGTTGAAAAGACAAATGGAAAGTTCATCCATCCATCCATTTTATTGATCCTTATCCGAGGTTGGGTTGCGGGGACAGCAGCCTAAGGAGGGAAACCCAGACTTCCTTCTCCCCGGCCACATCTGCCAGCTCATCCAGGGGGACCCCGAGGCGCTCCCAGGCCAGCCGAGAGACATAACTCTAGCGTGTGGGAAGTCCTCTTGAAAACGAGATGGTTGCATCTCAAGGGGCTTATCCTCTTAAATAAATAAATATCAAAGTGCCCGGAAAACCTCCCCAGGGAGGCATCCTGACCAGATGCCCCCTGGACTCCTTGATGACCGAGATTCTCACCTTATCTCTAAGGGAGAGCCCGGCCACCCTGCAGAGGAAACTCATTTCGGTTGCTCGTACTCACAATCTCATTCTTTCTGTCACTACCCACAGCTCATGAATGTACTTTGAGATTTTGTTTAAAATGTACAGTGCATTATAAATAAAATGTATCATCATCATCATCATCGATGAGGGTAGGAACGTAAACCGACCAGCAAATTGAGAGCTTCGCCTTTTGGCTCAGCTCCTTCTTCACCACGACAGACCGCTGCAGAATACCCATCACTGCATACACCGCACCAATCCGCCTCTCGATCGCCTGTTCCATCCTTCCCTCACTCGTGAACAAGACCCAGAGATACTTTACTCCTTCACTTGGGGTAGGACCTCACCCCCAGAGACCTTCAGAAGGCCTCTGAAAGTTCATGCATTCAAAATGCAACTTTTGACAACAAAAGGTTTATTAACCTTTATATCAGGGGTGTCCAAAGTCGGTCCTCAAGGGCCGCTGTCCTGAAGGTATTCAGTGTTACACCAGCCTCAAATTAAGTTTATCCTACAGCCTATAAGTTCTGCACAATGACTCATTGATTTCAGTCAGGTGTGTTGAAGCAGGGAAACATGGAAAACCTGTAGGATCACGGCCCTCGAGAACTGGAGCTGGACATCCCTGCTTTATATCAATACTTTCCCCTCGTGTGGTTGTGATGTAACAGCCAAATAGCAACATCAAGGTAATATGATGTGTCTCAGACTTTAGGTATGAAAGAAAAAAGAAAAAAATATTGGACATCTGATATTTACATTGACTGTACACCTTCGATTTAGCAATGAGCTATGATAATACTGTCTGACTGTCTGAAAAAAGTTAATGCATACTTATTACTCAATATGTTTTTGACCACATTTCTTACAGACCAATCAAATGCCTGAAAATAAAACACCTGCTTTGTCCAAAGTGTCAATAATCAGTGAAAGCTGTGTAGGCGTGCAGCAAAAAAAGTTTGAAGTTGAGAGAGCAATTGTAGATCAAATCTGTGCAAGTGAGTTTATTCAGGTAAAGATGGGCTGGAAAGCTGCTGTGTGTGGTGTGGTAAGTGAGTGGGAGACCGGTGTCAAACAGTACACCTTCCTGTGGGCGAGTGGGGGAGGAGCTGATGTCGGTCAGGTAAATAGAGACTAAACACCACCAGATCTCAGAAGAGATTATTCTACCTCTCGTTTCTGGTGAACTTCCAAAGTCAAGCCAGCCATCTGGAGCACGGACACCTTCAAGGGAAAAACCTGAAAGGCTTTTTTAAACCTACTGAGCATAAAGTTTCAAAACTTACCATCACCAGGTTATAACCTAATGATCCCCAGTGAAGCTTGTAAACACCTACTGCTTTTGTAGTTTTACTGAAGTCTCGATATTTTTTCCCCCCTCACCGTTTAGGAGTATAATTTCGCTATTCATGTTCAATGCAGAGCATGTTGAAGTGTTGCTCAATAAAAAGGCTTAAGCAACAGGAAAGAGCCTTGAAAAAGAAAAATCCATTATCACATGTAGGAGGTATTAACACACTTGCAAGTGTGGGTGCATCTAAAGTGTATGAGGGCGGTGATAGAATAAGCCCCAATGAGCAGGGTTTTTTCTGTCATAACTGTCTTGTATTGATAAAACACGTGCAGTTTTCAGACGCAGACCCGTTCAAGTTGGACATTTTTTCATGTTTTAAGCCAAAAAATAAACAGAGACTTTGATTCATATTCCCTGATAACACCTCCTTCAGTGAGCCCTTCTGATTTTCAGCACATTCTAATGTCACACTCCACTCAGACTAAAGTTATCCGGACTAGACTTCAATGCTTCCATTCAGTTTCAACCTCAAATCAACAGTGAAGTCCTAGATTTAAGCAGCTGTAACAAAGGAAACACCAATATTTGACATGCTTATTATTAACTTGCTGGCAAGTTGACAGATTACTGAAGCCTCCCGATCTGTGGTGTTGTGTTTTAATAATCTGGACTCAACAATACTGTGCAAAAAAGAATAGCCAGTCAAGAGTTTTGTGTGATAGTGTTGGATCATTTTGCTGCGTGCTACCCTTACAATAACGTCTATGGGCTTTCTTATAGATTAATATTTCGGATTGGGTACTGGGTGCAATTTGTGTTTAAATTTACATTTGTATGATGGTCCAACACTTCTTGTGTCCTTGCCAGTAAATGAGTTGGACATAAGTCATGTCAAGTGGCAAAGGAAGAGTTTATCTATAAGATTGAGAGAAAAAACACTATTTAAATACTCGGGTTTTTTTTCTAAACATGCAGTCCAGGCTTTGAAAAGAGTTCAAGTTCACTTTGATATCTTTAATATGAAGCATAATAAAATATGTTGCAGTTTACTTCAGAAAGTCGATACTTACCATTCATTCTGTTAAAAAGGTTTAAGATGTGGGAAATATAATATTCAGAAAAGTTTAGATCTTTTCGATACAATTATTTATACCTCTTTTATATGCAGTCTGGGCTTTTGAAAAGAGATTGCAAGTTTAAACATATTGCTGCTGAATAAATCTTAAAAACGGACTCAACTGAGATGTACATGTTTTGGGAAATATGGTTCCTGATATAGTCTGTAGACATCTTCATCATTCAACCTCGTTCACATGGTCTGGTTTATAAAAAAATAAATTAAAAAAATCCCCAATATTGAAGAATGGCAATTCAAATCGAATTGGCACTTTGAAAAAAATAAATCATAAAAGAATTGAATCGGGAGAAAAGTATATCGTCCCAGCCCTACTGGAATTGGCGCCTTTTTTCACTAAGAGTATTGATGGTGAATTGAGATTGGTTTCAATTGAGAATCGATTCTGAATCGAATTGTCACCCCAAGAATTGGAATCGAATCGTGAGTTGTTGTAAGATTCACATCCCTAATAAAAACACATAAAAGCGCTATACAATTCTAATCCATTATTATCATAATTATCATCATTATTATCATCATCAAAAATATTTAGCAGCACGAAAAAGGCTCACATTAAAACAACCATGATCTGTTGGAGCTATCAAGGTATATTGTGTTAATTAATCATATAGTTTAATCATCAGGCAATATTCAGACCACACATCCCCCACAAGCCTACATCTTTCCTGTCACACCTCCACTCTGTCACCCTGCAGCTTAGCCATGGATCTTAACACAGCCTCATCTCCCTCCACATCAAAACACGGCGAGACTTCTTCTGCCTCCACCTCCAGCTTGTCTGTATCCTGCAGTCAAATGAAAAAAGTGGAGACCTAACTGGAACAAGGCTGCCGGTCCAGATAATGTAAAAAAAAAAAGAAAAAAAAAAGTAAAGTTCCTGTGCAGTGGAAAACATCCTGCCTTGTTCCAGGACTTAAAAATTCCCAACCATCTTCTACTAAATGACTACAACCAGTTTCCCAACATCTTACACAATGAAAGTCCTAGAGAGACTGTGATTGGCTCAGCCCAATAACCAAGTAAACACCTTACGGGACCAATAACAATTTGCGTATTGTAACAGGTTTGATTTTGAAGACGCCATCATCCACCTGCTTGAGAGATCCCACTCTCATCTGGAAAAATCAGGCAGCACTTTGAGGATCATATTATTTAAAATTCTCAAATACGTTTAATACAATTCAGCCTGCACTGTGAAGTGAGAAGCTCCATAAATTCCAGGTGGATACCTCAACTCTGATGCCGTCTCTTCCTGCCTCCCTTCACTTCTACTTTTTCTCTTCAAAATGAAAAGATGCCAGTCTCAACTCTAACACAACCTTTAAACAGATCACAGCTTGTGAGACTGAAAGGTTTTGTGTCTGGGACGGGGGTCAGCAACACAGGAGAACCCCAAGGGACTGTAATTAATTTAACTACCTTGTTCCTCTTCTCACTGTTCACCTCAGACTTCCAATACGACTCTGAGTCCTTTCATCTGCAGAAATACTCCGATGACTCAGCAGCTGTGGGATGTATCAGTGATGGATAAGAACCTGAGTACAGGTAACTGGTCAGTCAGTTTGTGAGATGGTGCAGAAACATTCACCTCCTCCTAAACACAAACAAAACATAGGAGATGATTGTTGACTGAAGGAGGAACAGGAGTAAACAAAGCACCAGAATACAAGTACCTTGTAGTTCAGCTAGACTACAGACTAGACTGGAAATGCAACACTGAAGCATCTACAAGAAGGAACAGAGCAGACTCTACTTATCATAACTATGTTACCCTAACTATGCCGATGACACATACATCTACATAACCATCTCAGTAGGAGACTATAGCCTAATACGAACACTGATCGGATGCATTGATCAAATTAAGGATTGGATGTGGGGTGGCTGTAGCTCAGGTCGTCAGGTCATCTACCAACCGGAAGGTTGGTGGTTCGATTCCAGGTTTCCCTAGGCTACATGCCAAAGTGTCCTTGGGCAAAACACTGAACCCCACACTGCCTCCTGATGTGCCTATCGGGGTGTGAATGTGTGTGTGAATGGGTGAATGTGACCCGTAGTGTAAAGTGCTATATAAGTACAGTCCATTTACCATGTGCCAGAACTTCCTAGAGCTAAATGAAGACAAAAGTGAAATAATCGTTTTTTTGAGCCAAGGAAGAAATATTAAAAGTCAGCACTAAGCTTCAAACAGCCAAGTTGAAAACTAACAACAAAGCCAGAAATCTGGGAGTCGTCATGGACTTAGACCTGAATTTTAGCATCACATTAGCCTGGGTTTTCCAATACTTATCTTTCCAGTCTCTATTCAATTTCTTATATTTCTTAATTATACTTTTTAATGCTTCTCCTGCATCCCATCATGTTTTAAGCACTTTGAATTGTCTTGTTCATGAAATTTGCTATACAAATAAACTTGCCTTGCTTTCAGAGTAATCTAAATCCTTCAATATCTGCACCGAAATGTATCTTCTATAAGTCTGTTGTGGAAAGTGCAATCAGCACAATCAGAGCCAGAGACTTAAAGAAACTGAGCAGGGGATAACTCTGGAGGCGCTGGAGCCGATTGTCCAGAGAAAAATACTGCACAAACTGCTGAAAATAATGGATAATTATTCTACACAGCACAATGAAGGAACAATAGTATGTTCAGTGAAAGTCTTCTTCAAGTCCACTCCATGATAGAAAGGTAGCGGGCAGCAGCTATTGCTCTCTGGAGGAAGTCTTTGAATAAATTATTTCTATTTTTTTTGGAGAAAAACAAACTTCAGTAATATATTATTTCTTAGTTGACAAATAAAGCATTTTTTCATTTAATTCATTCTAAATCATTTGCTGGTTGATATTTTGCCTGGAATGAAACATTAAGCAGAGTTAATCACTTAATCTATTAATTTAACTACCTTGTTTGGCATCCAAACAAACCTGTTGTGTTTGTATCAACCATATGATTCAAGTGGGCATAAAGTTATGCACACGCTGCCTGCTCAATATGCTTTCTCAGTATGTAGATGGTGCAGACCCACTACTACCAAGTGCTCCACACAAAACATATGTAACACATCACACTATTTCATTTCAGCACTGCTTAGTTTCATTTTATGCTTTGCTCTCATCTTGCGGGATACAAGATGTTTTATTTGTGCTGTCACACTTGGAGCGATGACAATTTTATCTTCTTTTCTCACCAAAGAGCACAAGAAATCCGTGCACTGCTCCATTTTCACACTCTTCCCTCTGGATTGCGTTTTTGGTCTGTAATCAAAATGTGCACTTTAAACTAATTTAGTCACGCCTGGGGAATGCCCAAAATATGCTTTTTGTTTTGAAGCCAACACCAGCCAATTTTGCACACCCTCATTGGCCACTGAAAAACTGTGAGAAGCAGGCATTCCTTACCAAGTAGTGGCACCCTGCAGGTACAGAATTGCTCTTGACATTTTGCTGATTTGAGTACCTCGTCTTCTGTTATTTATTTACCTTTTCACTGAATTACAGTTTTCACAAAGTTAGGGTAATATCTTATTCTTTCATGTTATCCTGTTGCCTTTAAAAAAACATGTTATTGTCATTTTCTATCTCAGTAATTCATGTTTGTATGATCACAAAATAACAAATTAAATCCAGTTTCTCATTGTTTACCTTAAATAATCTGAGGTAACAAGGTGATCCAACAGAGCTATCCCATTAAAAGTAACACTAACATGTTTTCAATTCTCAAGTCACACAGTAACTGACTCCCAACAAGACAGTTGCAGCTATTTTTAATCTGGTCTGATGCAAATCCATGCAAATCTCTCTGGCTCAGAAAGAGCAATGACACATTATGCCTGGCATAAAATGTCCTCCACAAATAAGGAGCCAGTCTGAGAATTCTCATCAATTATACAGTGCAATAAAAAAAAACAAAAAAAAAAAACGTCAGCAGTAGGTTTCTGTCTGAGAAAATCGAGACTCTAAGAACCAAGAAAAGTCACACTTTAATCAGCCAAACTCTGATCTCTGACTAAAACTACTTTTTAACAAAATTACAGAATTATATTTTATCTGTCAAGTCATATCTGTCCAGGATATAGATTATTTTTGTGCTTGGCTACCAAACCACACTGTCCTGTGGCCCATCACACTGTCAAATCTATTTCAGTTTGGACCCTACCTACAGTACCACACATGATCCCCTTTATCCATCAGCTAGGCAAGGATTGGAGCAGCTGAGTCTAAGACTGACCTGTTTCACTCTGGCTGAAGACAGCCATGGTCTGTCCGCCCACTGTGTGCATGGTGAAGGGATGATCCCTTGGGACTTGCAGCGATGCGTCCTTCTCTCCAACAGTGCCCAGGGCAGCTAGATCCTCATTCAGACTGAAACATACCTGAGGAGCACAGATTAGTCAATGCACCGCTGACAAGTCATAGAAGCAGCCGTCTGTTTGTTTAATCAGGTCAAATATGATACAGTGAAATGTTATTGATTCCTGTCAGGAAGTTGAGTCAGTGGAAGAGCAAACAGAGAAGGGATGCAGCACTGAGGAAAGCGAAAAGCATAAAAAGAAAAAAAAAGATGGAGAGCTGCAGAGAACTGGCTGTGAGAGGACTGAAGACCGGGATTGAAAAAATGGAAGATTAAACAAATGTATCTGATCAGATTAGAAATGAACATGTCAGTCATATCTCCTGTGAACAAAGGGGCAGTATTTAAAGCTGACTCACCTCTGTTTTACCTTGTTTCCTATCAGGAGTAAGAAAAGACAGAAACATGTTCATCACTGATAAGTAGGCTATAGGCCTAGTGTATTTTCACTGATTCATCTGCTGGTTGATAATGAAAATTCTTAAAGCACAGACAACATTTTCAAATGTCTTAAACCTCTTTATAAAACATAATAAAAACAGACTGAGGCCTTTCCATACATACTTTCCGATTGTAATCTTTCCAACGTCTCCCTTTTCTGTTGCTTTGTCCCATTGTTGAGATAAATACTTGGGAACCTGGTGAGAGATAAAGCAGTTGTTTGTTTACGTACTGACGAGTGAAATTATGCAGGAAAAATAATAACAATAATAATAATAATAATAATAATAATAAAGTAAAAATCCCAATTAGAAGAGGAAACAATGCTTGTCAAATGCGTAAATTCTGATAAATTGTAAACAGGTGGTTATCGTTCCATGAACGCATCACGCCAATCAAACGCGAACACCAACGGTCTTTCACAAAAATGTGACTCAAATTCTGATAATATCTGGTCATTTCTGATCATTTGCACGTGGACAAACCTTAACAAGCCACACGCCTTTAGTTTGTTTAACTCCAGTTAGATTAACCTCCGTTTTCCCTGACATTGCTTCAGACTTCGTCTATCAGACTGCTCTAGTAAACTGGGAAAGTGGCTGCGACATAAAACTTCCTGTTGCGTCTTTCAAAAGAAACACATTCATGGAAAGAATTGACAAAAACACAAACTATTTATCTAAATAGAGCATAACTGATCTGTCACTAATTTTATATTCTTTGTGCAAAAGCAATTCCTTTTCTTCCATTATTGCTGTATTGACACGATGACAAACATTAGTCCAATTTTATTGATCTTTGTAGCCTAATGAATGTGGAATTAAAATACTGTTTATTGAAGCATTTAAAATTACCGAGCTTCATGCTTGGAAAGTAAATTTCCGACTTTCAACCACTTAAGAATTACAGTAATTCATTATAGAGCAAAAGGACAAAAGGAGAGTAGCCTACTTGGAGGGTGAGTTCTGCAGCTAATTAAGAAGTTCAAGTTCAAGTTAAGTACATCCCACCTATAGGTTGTTTTAGGAGAAATAATTAAGAAAAATATTATTTAAACAACTGTAGGCTTACTGATGTAGACCTACATTTACAGTTTTCATGTATTTATGTTTTGCCTCTGATTAGCCTCTGACTCCAACAATGCTCATTGGGTTGATCATGCAGTATACCTTCTGTTATTCCACAACCAACAAAATATCCAAGAGCTTAACCCTGGTTTGCTACAGCTTCCAAATGACCACCTCCTCTCTAAAAGACATTTAAGTTTTAAACCCATTTAAACCCACTTAAGCCTTAAAGTGGCTGAAAACTGTAGTGGGACAGTTGTTTGCCATCACACTGTGTGTGTAAAGGTGTGTAAATAATGACCATTCTGCTTATTTTTATGATTTTTATTTTCAAGATATTAATTGAATCAATAATACCGTATGAACATCTTATTGGCATGTCGATTTACGAAATGTCAAAATGTTCTCATCACTATCGCAATGCTTTAATAGTTTTTCTTTAAAGGTGCCATATGTAAGAATTATGTATCATCTTTATTTTAAGTTATCATTAAATGGTGCTGATATGTT
>JAPMNP010601032.1:0-17350 GCA_029874935.1 Atherina boyeri | reverse complement strand
GTGTCGTGGGTTCATCAGCGAAACACCTAAGAAGGAGGGCACCCACTTGACAACCCAAGGATGCCATCATTCACTCAAACCCCATAGAGTCTCATCGGTTCTTTAAGTATGCAATTAGAATATTTAACATCTAGTCCTACACGATAGATATGATTGATCCAATCACTGAACAAAAGCTATAACATGCAAGGCATGAACTTACATAATTTATTTTACATTTTCAGAAATTTTTAATAATTATCTATATCGATCAATAGGATGTTTTTTTATCAATATGCTTTTTTCCTATATCGTCCAGCCCTAGTATGAACTTAAATTCTACTTTTGAGCTTAATTTCAAGAGAAACGAAAAACCTGACAATACTTGACAGAAATGTACCAAAGTCTTGAACACATTAAAGACTGTTAATGACATGAATAAATTGAGCTGGTAGATGCATCAAAGGACACATTACACAAGGTGCTGTAAATGTGCAAAGATGTCAAGTTTTTACTACAGCTTAATGTGAAATTAGTTTCATTCTGCTTTGTTTCAGCCCTTTCTGCTTCACATTCACTGCATTTTAAAGCAGATTAATTCCAATAAACCTTTTGTCATTGCAATGTTTCTCAAATATATGCACGGATCTAAAGCCACAAGGCTTTAGATCTATTTGAACATATTATTCATTTCATTCTATCTAGTGCCTGTGAAAAGAATATTAGTTTGACTGAATGAAGAGCATCACAGCTGTACGAAAGCCAAACCAAAATTTATTGGTCAAATATTAATGAAATTTAACAAATATTTTAAAAAGCTTTTCCCCTTCAAAATTTTCTCGGGACAAGTTTTGGAGAATAGTGAAGTTGAAGTGGAAGTTATCCTCTTATGCTCAAATCTGTGTGGCTCAAAGCCACACAGGATGAGGACATGAGGACATGAGCCTCAGGAGTGAGGTCTTTGAGATATCAGTTAAGAAAAAATTACGGATGTGAACGTCTCACAATATAGAAGACAAAATTTCTATTTGCCAAACAGAAAGCGTAATCCATTTACAAAGACCATAACCTTAACTTGTGTACTTACATTCCAGAGTTTGGATGAAGACGTTGATGAAAATGAAGCTCGGCCGCTGGCTGAATCTCTGTTGTTGGCCATCGCTGACCTGCTCTTCTGTCCAGATTTCACCATCCAGAGCCACAAGAAAAGCAGCCCGGTCAGTCTGTCATCCCCTAGTTTTTCTATCATGTTAGTATGAATAGAAAATGTACAATCTGAACAAATAAACAATGGAACTCCTCATGCAAATTGTTACTATGCTTTCATATCAAATGGCACTGCCAGGCTAGTAGTAAAGGCTCATCGGATGTATTAAGCCCTACACTAGTTGGCACTTGAGGGAAAAGCCAAAGGATTAAATTGAATTGAATGAAAAATACTTAATTTTTCCCAGAGATAAGTGTTATAGCAGTCGTGACCAAGACATTTGCATAAAGTTACTGTTGCTGCTTATATCTGCTTATATCTACATCTGTGTATGTTAAGCAAAGTTAACCATGTTTCAACTTAATCTTTCCAACTGCCAAACAGAGTCCAATGATTCTTTAAGATCGTCCCATATTAAACAGGAAAACACCGCTTTAGCCAAGTGTTTACATAGTTCTTCCCTGAAGCTACAGCCACTCTAGAGAGGTCAGTCTCAGATATTCAGCTCTGTGGCAGCACTGTTTAGTGCCGTTATCTCCTTCATGCAACCTTCTCAGGCGGTAGCTCGAGTTAATGAGTGACTCTACATGACACGGGGTCTGGGCTGTTGGCTGTTTGAACAGGGTGGATGCTTCTTAACTGAGCTCAGCAAACACTTGAGAGACTGGGAGGTGATCTGTGCTAGGATCACTGCTCACTCCTTTCCAGAGAAAATGGCCAGTGGCGGCTGTTTATTTCCACCTGCCTCTGTGACTTATGACGCGTGAAGCATACATGCACAAAGAAGCACATTAGCAGATGGAGGCCAGGTGACATGCGTTTTCATTTCCCTGCAAGGATTTGGTCATTTGGAGGTCAAAAGATGTTCTTGAGGACATACTATATAAATTGTTGTGATATTTTAAGCGCCTCAGTGATATTTATTTCTGCAGAAAGTTTTAGTTTAATTAACCTGCTTCGGTTTTGCTGTAATTTTTCATCACTTCATTCACTTTAGGCTTTTAGGTTTACTAAAAGCTTTAACAATGAGCTCAGTGTGTTTGGTTAAACCACCAGTGAGCTCTAATATGACGTGGCACACTGCCCTTTGCTGTCAGTTTACTTATGAAGAACAATGGCAGCACCTTGTCACATCTATTCATAAAGCTGTAGTTATCTGTGCTGAGGTGTCGCATGCAGATATTGTCAGCGGACTACTCGGCAAAGTCCAAGTATGTGTGAACACAGTCCCACTGCTGTCTTTAGACGTGTTGTTTTACCTCAGATGTTCACTCACAGGCCACTATATTAGATCCACCTGGCTATTACTGGGTTCGACCCCGTTTTTCCTTTAGAACGGCATTAATTCTTGGTATCACAGGTTCAAAAAAAATGTTGGGAACATTCCATATTAACATGATAACATCCGTTGCTGCAGATTTGCCGGCTGCACATCCATGATGAGAATCTCCCGCTCCACCACATCCCAAAGCTGCTCTATTGCAGTGATCTCCAACCCTCTTCCTCAAGGCCCTCTAGCCTGCAGCTATTGGATGTTTCCCTGCTGCAACAGACCTGATTCAAATTAAATGGATGTTTGACAAGTGTAACGGGTTCCGCCAGAGCACCCCACACCTGAGACCACGCCTCGCGTCGGTCTCTAACCCAGGAACTCTGGCGCGGGAGGCGGACGCACTAACCACTCGACCAAAAGCCAGCTAATGGCCGAGCAACCATTACGTGCTTTGAAGCGTCGGGGAGTGAGATTTACAAACTACGTCCAGCAGCTACACTGCCTCCGTTACACAAGCTCTGCACAAGTCTAATGAGCCAATAATTTGAGTTGTTGCAGCAGGGAAACAACAAAATCATGAAACGGTGGGCCTTGAGGACTGGAGTTGGGGATCCCTGCTCTACTGGAATGAGATCTGGTGACTGTGGAGGGCAATGGAGTACAGTGAACTCATCGTCATGTTCAAGAAACCAGTTGGAGGTGTTTAAAACCGAGTGGTCAGAAGAAGGCGAATCTCTGGACAATTGACATGACTTAATTTTAAAACCCTCGTCTATGCTGCAGGATACGGCAGAGGATGTGCGATCTATAGACAGCTGTGAGTACATCTGGGAGGCCGGGGTGGGCTTTGCTCAGTCGCCTCCTCCGAACTACATCCATGATCTAAACAGGTGAGACTCCAGCACTGTTTCAGCTCATTTGTCTTTTGGATATTCTGACCTGCTTTTGTTTGCTTTACGATAACCCACCAAACCTCATGCAAGATCAAACCATTCAAATAAAGTTGATATTAAGAAACATCGGTGTGCAGATACATTGATTCCTTTTACAAAAATCACTTCACGATTTATTAAACCATTTTTTTTAAAAGTAGTTATCACACTGCCTGCAAATGTACTAGAAATCTTTTATGTTTAGATAATTCAAAAAGAGTATTTTTTCTGTCCTCAAGCATCACTTTAGTGCAGCATTTCGCTGAACTGCCCCGCGTCACATGCCAGAATATAGGTATCAATACAATGGCCAATTTGAATAAGCACCACGGCTGATTCTGCAAAGAAATGCAAGCGGACATTATCAGAGGAAAGAGAGAAAGTGACAAAGCAAGAAATAAGATAAGAATCATCATATGACTGACTTTTACTGGCTTAATAGAGCTCAGAGTAGAGACAGGATGCAAGGTGGATGCCAAATTAGTCGTCATTAGGTTTTGCAAAAGTGTGAAAATCTGCTAAAGTTTAGTAGAGGAGCTTTAATTGGTATATTTGGACACAAGAAAACTCTTCAAAAGAAGTCTTCATTTTAGCACTCCTGTTTTTGTTTTGTCAGGACTGTGTTGCTGAAAATGCTCCTCACCTGTTTCTCTGAAGCCATGTACCTACCTCCTACCTCTGAAAGCAAAGTGCTCAATCCCTGGGTGTCCTTCTTCTGCTCCACAGAAAACAGGTAAACAGGTGACAATTTTAAATGTGCTTTACTTTCCAGTACAAGCTTTTCCTCGTTTGTCAGATTTTAATGTACAGTTCTATGTATGTATGTATGTATGTATATCTTTATTTCAGACTCATGGTCCATCCAAAAAAAGAGACACAAAAATAAAACAAAATAAAATAATACAACCAAATAGAAAATACAAAAAATACAAAAAAAAGACAATAGGAAATTAAAAATGAAATAGGATAAACTAGCTTCAATTTAAAAGAAATTGTTTCTAAAATCTTGCCTCCTGATGAATCTATCAGCCCAGTAACTTGTTTTCATGCTGATCATTTTCATAACGAACTATGGAAGCCAAAAGTGGCAATGCATAATTTTTTCAACCATCATTACATCAAGATAAGTGAACTCTCTTGTTATCTTGAAAAAATAGCAAGGATTGTTTTTTCAAGATAAAATAATGATTTATTTAATTAACTCCAGATATTGATATGATTGATTTAAAAAAAACTATCATAAAATCAAGAAGCCTTTAATGTCGAGAAGCAAACGGAACAACAACTGCATCCATCAACTGTGTAATCCAATATAAATTAGGATCAAGCAAAGCTTGTTATCTTCTGATAACCAGTTACAGTATGTTATCTCAGGATAAGGAAAAAATTCAACTCATGAAAATAAGCCTGTTTTTTTACAGATAGAATGATTAACTTGTAGTCTTAATAGATATATTTAAAGATGCGTTTCTTCTTCTTTTTTTTAGTCTTACTAAAATGTAAAAACAAAATTCATGTAGATTCAGGCAGTTTCTGTTAGCCATTAACCACAATGTAAATTTTTTTTTTTCATCCTGTTAATAACAATTTATAGATCCATGTTATTGATTAATTTGAAAATCATTTGTATATGTACAGTACATATTTATTTTTCTTACAATGACTCACAAAAGGGACATTTCAGTTTTGGTAATAACTCTTGAAAAAGATGTTGTGACATTTTTTTTACTCAATGTTTAATTTTAACCAGTCTGTTGGAGTCATATGCTTTAGAGCCATCACTTAATGGCCATTTGCAGTATTGCATTGTTCAAGTGTTCCTATATCGGCTATGACTACCTCCATCTTGTATATAGTCTATGAGCATCACAATCCAAGTCAGTAGGCTGAAATAAAGCAGAATTCAAATTAACCATATTTGGGACAAGAACATGGTTTCCTTATCTACTGAATTTTGGCAGGATTTTTTATTTTTTATTTTAATTTTCTGCAATGTAATGATGCTAAAAAGAAAAAGATAACTTTACTGGTTTAATTGGAGGTGGAGCGAGAAATTTCAGTCTGCAACTTATGATTATTATTATCAATTTGCTGATCATTCTTAGTATAATCTATTAATTTCCCATCACTGTGATTACTTTGTCCGAAAAAAAGTGATGAAACTTGAACAATGAAAGAAGTGGCACAGTTGTGTAAATGGGAAATGTTGGTTCATTTACATGGAGGACAAATTACTTAAAGGGGGGCTTGAATGCAAAATTAAACTTTTTTTAAGCTTTTTATCATGTCATTTCCCCACCAAAAACATGTCCGAGGGTTGCTTTGTCTCATTCATGCATTTGTGAGAAATCCCTGAATCTCCTATGGAAGCCTCTAAGTGGTGCCAAAACGGCTGCTACTGTATAGCACCTCCTATTTCGCACAGCTCCTCCCCTCCCGTGCAGAGCTCCGCTCCAACAGAACACTCCTTACCCCCGCCTCCCACACTCAGCTAAAATACCTGGTGGGATTTGGAGTTGACTGAGCTCTGCTAGTGACTTTCAATAGCCTACTACCCAAGTCATCATCATTATTACTGTTCCTCAGCAACAAACACTACAGCAGAGTTATAAGAGGATAACATGGAGGTATATTACCAAGCTGAAACGTCTTGTAAGAGCCTCTGTACCCGCTCCAGTTCTTTAGAAAAGTCACTTTTTCTGTCTGACAAAGGATCGTACGCATATGGTTGTACAATGTCCTGTGTTCACATTTCAGACAAACAGTATTATATGATGTAGGTCCTTTGTAAACTAGCAAAATACAACAATGAGGACGATTGTATACGCGGCATTCATGGAATGCATGAAGCACTGTTGTGATGACGAGCTGAAGGGGGCGTGTCGGAAAGGGGTAGGAGAATCTTGATAAGACAGAGGTGAAATTTCAAGGCATCATATACAGACACAATGTGAAGGCAAATTTCTTTTGAGTTGTGTTTTATATGTACAGCATTCCAAAACAACTGAAGGTAACACAGTTATTTAATTTTGCTATAAAATGGAACAATATCCCTGAAAATGAATTGGAAAATGTTGGTTATGGTCCTAAAGTATAATCCTAACAATTTCAAGAGCAAAGGGAATGGAAAAATCCAATCATTCTATTGGGTGCGCAGCTGCAGAGAAGTTGACCAATGTAAGCCATGTGGCCCGCCTGGTTTACATTGGTCAACTTCTCTCATTCAATCCCCTCGCTCCACTTGAAAGTCCACCTCGAGCTTTCATCTCCGCCATTGACTGTTTAAGGTGTCTGCCCTGCCCCCCCTCCTCTGATGGAGGCTAGAGGCGTGGCTTTGGAAGGAGTTCTGCAGGAAGGGGTGGAGTTTCTTGGCTGTATTTTTTTTCTAAGATTCTGTCTTTCTCTGGCTCTGGGAAAACATCGTAGACTATAGCTTTGAGTCAGTTTAAACTAAATTTTACTGCACACCTAAGTGAAATATACCTTCCACAGGTAAATAAACCTACCCCTCTGAGCTTGCTACAAGCACACAGCTCAGCCTCTCACCAACTTCCATATGTGTTTAACTACTTCAGACATGCCCTGCCTCTGTTCACCTCCCTGCTCAATGTGGTGTGTGCCTATGACCCCGTGGGCTACGGCATCCCATACAACCACCTGCTGTTCTCTGACTACCGGGAGCAGCTGGTGGAGCAGGCACTCCAGATCCTTATCGTTACTCTGGAGCACGAAGCTGGAACAGCAGCAAGCGCCGCCTTGCGGGCTCTGGACGCCACCACATCCCTTTCATCTGAAGAGGGGCCAGAGGTACAATCAGAAGGAAATACTAAACAATTTTGTTTTAATTAAGATGCCGGGATGATAATATTCTCTTTTCAGCAAGCTGGACCTGACAACCTCTTTGTTAATTATCTCTCCAGGATTCACAGAGAAGAGGTACTGTAAAGTCCTGATTTAACTTCTAACAGTGAACAGGATAGCAACAGGGTGTTTAAGTCTGTTTGTTTGTTTGTTTGTTTGTTTGTTTTTTATCAGGACTTGAGCTTTATCCTCAAAGGTCTGGCTCGGCTGCTCAACAACCCCCTGATCCAGACTTACCTTCCTCGCTCCACAAAGAAGATCCAGTTCCACCAGGAGCTGTTGATCCTGTTCTGGAAGTTCTGTGACTTCAACAAGGTGTAGAGCTATGTTTTCTTGAAAACAAAGCTTCATGTTTAGAAAAAAAAACAAAAAAAAAAACTTTTGCATGTGACCTTGCATGTATTTATAATTATTTTCAGTCTGTTTTATATCATTTCTCTTTGGCTGTTCAGAGTGCTGTATATTTGCCTCTGGATGCATTTTTGAATGACTTTCCTGATTTCTCAATTCTAGTTAAAATGTTAGTCTGATGAGAATATGTTGTATATTGTCAGAAAAACCTCTATTGAAAATGTGTGAAATTTATAAATTAGATTCTTAACCACAGCTTAGCTCATGCTGTTGTGCTAATTCAAATATATGAATGAATACCTTGTATTGTCACTATATACAATAGAATTAAAAGCAACTTCTCCAGTGAAAAACACTGTACGATACATATGTACGATATACAAAGAAAGACAAATAGATAAATAACTTAAATAAATAAATAGTAAATAGATGAATAATAGCCAATGCTAATGCTGCTAATAGAGAACATAAAAGTAAAACATTAGCATGTTGTTATTAGCATTCAACTGCTTTGCCTGCTGCTTTTATATCACATCAACTACTTTCTAATCATAAGCTTAGCTGGAAAAAACATTCCTGTCAGCCTCTGGCTTATATCGTTGATATCTGTGGGAAAAATGCACGGATTCAATCAGGACAGCAAAGGAAGCTAATTTAGGACATTTATCCAGTGGCTACAAGGTAAACAAAGAGTAATCATCTGAATTACCCCAAACTGATGAATACACTTTAAATCATCAGTAAAATGTAGGATTGTTCGCTGAGAGAAATGGGTGTCAGTTTTCTGCAGGTGCTCTACATTGTGAATAAATCTTTGCTCTTAAAATTTGTTGATTTTTCTACATTAAAGCTTCCTATCTGAAGTAAAGGTATCAGTTCATGTGATAGAGATGACTTGAACATGCTAATTTCTTTCTTTTCTTTTGTATTTTAGAAATTCCTGTTTTTTGTCCTGAAGAGCAGCGATGTATTGGAGATGCTGGCTCCTATCCTTTTCTACCTGAACGATGCAAGAGCAGATCAATGTGAGTCCTAATGTGTGTGTGTGTGTGTGAAAAAACATTAGGTTAAAAGTCATTTGTGTGTGCATGTTGAGGGTAAAAATGGAATGGGTAGTTGCTGAAAAACTCCATTACGAAAACTCTTTGTTTCTGTGCACCTGCAGCTCGGGTGGGACTCATGCATATCGGTGTGTTCATCCTGCTCCTGCTGAGTGGAGAGAGAAACTTTGGTGTTCGTCTGAACAAGCCGTACATTCTGCGGGTGCCCATGGACATTCCTGTTTTCACAGGAACACACGCTGACCTGCTCATAGTGGTAAGAAACAAGGGACTGAAACAAAAGAAAGCACTCCTTATTATGATATAAACAATTTTAATGTTTTACTTTGCCTGTTTATGACACATTTGCATATTTTTTACTTTTAACTATGGATCAACTGTACAAATTTTATGTACTTATTTTATCATGAATAGATCTTTCATAAAATCATCACCTGTGGACACCAGCGACTCCATCCTCTCTTTGACTGCCTGCTCACCATCATAGTGAACAGTAAGTATCACAACTGAAATATCGCATTCTGCTGCTGCCGAGCCTTCACATGATTCTCTGCATCCATACCTGCTGCTGCTTTATGCCTCCTCAGTTTCCCCTTACCTCAAGAGCCTGTCAATGGTGGCAGCCAACAAGCTGCTCCACCTCCTAGAGGCCTTCTCTACGCCCTGGTTCCTCGTCTCTGCCCCCCAGAACCACCACCTGGTCTTCTTCCTGCTGGAAGTCTTCAACAACATCATCCAGTATCAGTTTGATGGTGAGAGAAAATATGCAAACTCATCAGTGAGACACTGTCCAGGACACAGAGTGAAAAAGTCAAATCTCCCTCACAGGTAACTCCAACCTGGTGTACACCATCATCCGTAAGAGGAATGTGTTCCATCAGCTGGCCAACCTGCAGACTGACAGGATGTCGATTCAGAAAGCCTTGCAGAGGAAGAAGTCGGGGATATCCAGGATTAATTCTATAGAAAATGTGTCCATGGAAGGTTCCAGACCCGCAGTACCTGCTGAGCCCGGCACACTCAAAGCCACCTTAGAGGCCACCCCAGGTAGGACGTCAAATGACTCAAAGTTTCCAGGTTCAAGTTAAAAAGAGGCATCTTGCATGTGTAGATTTGACTTTAGGGAAGCCATTCTCTTAATTTGCCTTATTTTGGGTGAAAAAAGATCAATATGAAGCTGATGTCTGCAGCAGTTTTGTTTATATTTAATACTTAATTGTTTTTAGTCTGACTTATTCTTAACAAAGCCCAAAGACTGAACAGAAAGAGAAACACAAGTAATTACTACAACAGGCTAAATGACTAAAAAAGGACACAGACATCACCAAAATGAGACCAAATGCAACAAAGGATGACAAATTAGCAAACATGAAGTGGTAGATGGCTGAATAAGGTAACAATGTTAGCTGCAAAAGGTGGAGTAAGGATACACTACAGACTCATAAAGGTAAACAAAACAAACAAAACTGAAAATTCTAAAAAGGGACAAAAAAGGTAGAAAATGGACCAGAATACGATGCAAAACCACCAAAACTAGACACAGAATATCCAAAAAAAGAAATTAAATGACCATAAGGGATTCAAACTGACCAAAAAGACACAAGAAATAATGTAAAATAAACTACTGGGAAATATAAACCAGTCATGTATAAACACAAATGATTAGATTGAGAAAAACTGAAGCTGAGCACTAATCTTTGGACAAATTTTTTTTTCCCAAAGACAATTACTTCAGAAATGTCCCCATTTAGCTGAAGAACATCTAAATATTGATCTAACTGAGGCATGCACTTCAGTTTTGAGTGGGAACAGTCAACAGGTGATGCGGTAATATACAGCTGAGTGCCATCTGTAGGATTATAATATTTTATTTCTTTCCATGATCTGAGCCAGTGGGAGCATCTGGATGCTTGAACAAGAGGGGGCCCTAACACGGAGCCTCATGGAACTCCGCAGACCTATAGTTGCCAGCTGACACAAAGTACTTCCTGTCCTTCAAGTATGATTCAACAGATTGTTTTGCATGTTGCAGGAATCGATAAGATAACAGAGAAGGCTCAGGTAAGTGAGGATGGGACAATGGTTACCGTGCCACGCTCACACTCTCCACAGACGGCTGCCGACAGCAGCGCCATCGCTGCAGCCAGCGACACCGAATCCAACTCAGAGAGAGACCACGAGGTACTCCCGACGCTTCATTAATCACACTCTGACTTTTCTTGTTTCTGTGCGCCATCCAAGTATTTTATTCTGTCATCAGGCCTACTACACACCGTCAGAGACGTCGAGGAGTCGAGTGTCGAGTGTCTCATCCACGGCAGCCTGGTGCGCTAATCCAGACTGGGTGAGGACAAGTCCACCCTACCGCTGAATAATCTAGTTGTGTATGATGGTTCCTGTCATGTGATCCCTCCATCATCTATCTGTTCTTAGATGTTGTCATGGAAAACCAAACTTCCTCTGCAGACCATCATGCGGCTACTGCAGGTGCTGGTTCCTCAAGTGGAGAAGATTTGCATTGATAAGTAGGAAATTATTTAACTTTAAACTTAAACTCAGTGATTTAATTATAGAATATTTTCTATGGCACAATATTTAAAACCCCAAACCATTTTTAGCTATTTTCTGTCTGCCTGTTGTTGTTTCTTTGTTTTGTTTTTTTAGTTTTCTATTAAGAAATAAAATTGATGTAGAAGCTCAACCATTTTAATCACAGTCAATATCCAGACATTATTTTTTCAGAACAGCCTCAGATGCCAGATTTTGAGGCTAAAATGATGTATCAATGAATGTATCAATATAAACAGCACCATGAAGGTCAACAAAACAATAGAAAATAATGATTTATTACTATCAATACTTTGTAGAAATAAGACACAGATCAACAGTGATCCATTCCCATTGCCATATCATTCTCAAGTTTTGGCTTTCAGGAGAAAAAATATTGCCATTGAAACAAACACACAAAAAGAATCTAGCTACATATTAACAACCTTTTCATCCAGGCGTTTTTTGCCATTTATAGTCATTTATGCTACTATTTGTCTACTATTCTTTTGGCTTCAAAAACTTCTTATTCACTTTCCAGCCATAGAGAACCATATTTTTTGTTCTTTTCAGACAGACACATAACTTTATGGTCACTACTTTGGTTGCTCCTTATCGGCTATTACCGTCAATTTAGTTTATCTGATTGGTGGAAAGTTTGACCAATGTGGTCATATCTAACTAAATTGGATTGGGTAGGTGTGTCCAAACTTTTGACTGGTACTATATGTGAATTACTGCTGCTGGTAAAATATGGGGGAAAAAACTAACATCTATAGATTCAACTTTTCCTGGTTCCTCCGTGACAAGCATGGTGGTGGCAGCATCATTCTGTGGGGATATTTTTCATGGAAAGGACCTGGGATGTTGGTCAGAGTTGGTGTTGAATACAGACAACCCTTTATAAGTCTTTGAGATAACTAAACCTGGGACGGCGGTTTACCTTCCAACAGGATAATAACCTTAAGGCTACTGCTAAAACCCAGGGGCCGTATTCTCAAAGCCTCGAATCTTACCGCCAGGTGTCACTCATAACTCGCTCTAAAGGTTCTTATGTAAGAGTTGCCTTCTAAAACCTATTTACAAACGCACTAACAGCTACTTTTACGTAGGAATAAATCCCTAAAAGTAAGCAAAGACTGATGTCCCGTTGCTATGGAATATGTCATTTCCCATGCACGAGTAAAAAGACTGACAGCAGAGTGATTGGTTGTTGAATGACACGCATCCCACTTCCGTGAAACCAGGAAATGGAAAACTTCAATGTCGATAACAGCGTAATTGTGAATAGCGCAAATAGCAGAAATAATGTTTGATGACATGTTTGTGTCGGCCACGAGACTGACGTTTCATACAACGTACCAGTTTACTAGTTTAGCAGCAGCCAATCTGCATTTGTGACAGACCTGAGATTTGACCTGAGCAGCTTGTTTGCAACCAAACTTCACGCATTCAGATTGTTTGATCCAGATGACTTGAGAGTTTTTGTCATCCTCAGGGGTTTAACCGATGAGTCAGAAATCCTCAAGTTCCTGCAACACGGCACGCTGGTTGGCCTCCTGCCCATCCCCCACCCCATCCTCATCAGGAAGTACCAAGCCAACGCCGGCACGGCCATGTGGTTCCGCACCTACATGTGGGGGGTCATCTACTTACGGTGAACACACCTGAACCAATCAAATTGATATGTGAATGTAACTTGTTATCTCATGAGAGTTCTTTTCTTCCTGTTGCCACAGCAACGTAGATCCTCCGATATGGTACGACACTGACATAAGGCTATTTGAGATCCAGAGGATTTAGAGGAGCTGCTGAGGACGACCATCACCTGTTTGTGTCACCTACAAATTGCACAGGTTCATCTTCATCACCTGGACTGGCCAATCATAAACATCTCATTCACTAAGCCAGCTTCTGTGAAAATAAAGAATGTCTACATGTGACCATAAATAATTTTTGCATCCAACTTTGAGTCTGCAGACTCTAAGTGGAATTAATTTATTACTTTTGCCAACAATAAAAGAGGAAGAACACACTGCTCCTTCACACATGGGCCAGAAATGTTCCAGATACTTTGTGGTTTATCTCATTCAGCCTGAAACCAAATAATGGATATTAATTCAAAGTGCAGGAGGTATACTGTAATCCCTATAAGTAAGGATAGTTTAAAAGTAATCTGACTATTTCACATTTGGAAGTTGGTCCTCCTGTAAGGTTAGAAAGCCTACCCAGATAAAATCAAGGCTGTTTTCTGTTTCGTTTCCTTTTTAGAAAATATGGACGATAAAAAACACTGATATTTTCTCTCTTGGATGTCAGGGCATTAAACAGCTCAACACGCAAACATGACATTTAACCTGAAGCTGCTAAAATATTTTATTGCATCATTACTGTTGCTTCAAGAGCACTGAACTTTGAGGGATGAAAGGAAAAGTAAGGATATTAAAAAGAGTGGATGAAAAAATTGGCAGCAAGACTGGATTTGAATAAAAGAACCATGAGTGATATGATGAAATGTAAGATAAATTTTACCGTCCTAATGCAGAACTTCTCATTCATTCACACAACATAGAAGACAGAAAATAATGAACACAAATGTTTAAATGTTTGTTAATTAAAAAACATAGGCTACAGGGCATAAAAAGAAGCTTTTTTGTCATGTGTGGCGAAAATGGACCTCAATTTAATATATCCTTCCATCTGTAACACATTTAACCATCAGGGGAGCAATTTGATGTTTCATTATTACCCTTTTTGTTGTTTTTTCTCTTATCATCCAATAATACCACACATGAGGGATCTGGAAAGTACATTTACCAGCACGTTATAAGCCTTTAATCTTTAGTACCTAATCAGCCAATGATATGGCAGCAAGTTAATGCATTCGGTCATGTAGACTTGGTCAACAGTTGTGTGACTCATAAACACATATTACCATGATGCTAGAATGAGGAAAGGACAGATCTCTTATTTTGTCCAGATTCTTTTTCCATCGTGGTCTTGAACAGCAGAGGGTGCTGGTGTCTCCCCATTCAGTAGTAAAACTGCAACCTTCCTCTCTTATGCTGGTGCTGCAATTTTACTCTGAAGCTGGAGGTAAATTTATCATGTAAACATTTATACTGTGTTGTTCACAATCAGGGTGTAAATCACAAGTTTTGACACGGGAGCCTACACTGTAAAAAAAAAAAAACAATAACTTAGAAATAAAACCTAAAATATTCTGGCAGCGAGGGATGTCAAAAAATATTTGATAGCTTTAACCTGCATTTTTTGATGAACTGTGTTATCAGACAGTGATTTCTGGAAGTGTTCCTGAGCCCATGTGGTGATGATTTCTAGAAGAGGACTGTCCTTTTTTTTTTACTGCAGTGCTGCCTAAAAGCCCCAAGTTCACCAGCATCCACTACTGATTCTTTAGCCCTGCTATTTGCACAGAGAGAATCCTTCCAATTTTTCTGACATTGTCATCATTTGTAGACAGTTTTTTGCATATTGGTGAACCTCTCTGAGAGACAGTCTCATTGAGGTACTCTTTTTATACCTAATCATATTATAGGTCTTTTACCCATTTAGTTGTGGAAAAACATGTTCCTTCAGCTGTTTTCTTCAGTACTAATTACCTTTCTAGCCTTTTGTTGCCCTCTCGCTACTTCTTTTGTTAGGCTACATGTTGCTGCCATCAAATTCAAAATAACCTAAGATTTTTCATGAAATTGTAAATTGTCTCACATTCAATGTTTCATGTGTTTTTTTGTGTAAGCAAACTGTAGGTTTATGTAATTCACAAGTGATTACATTCAGCTTTTATTCACATTTAACGTAGCATATCAACTGTAGTTCACACAACACTAAATAAATGCAGATAGTCCTACCTTGAAAAGGTCCTTGAAAAGGTTCATCTTCGATCCTTTTTTTTCTCTTTTACATAGTTTTGCTTATTTATGTATTTATTTATGTATTTATTTGACTCAGGCCTTATTAGTGAAGTGCACTGTGACTTGTGTTGGAGTGGGTTACGGGTTACAGTTCCTGCCCACATGACACTGCGCACGCCACTTGTCGTCTCCTAGCAACCCACCAGTCAGCTAGGTTTGCTGTGCCGCCGCTGGCCGTCCGGAGCCGCTGCGTCCCGGATTGAGCGTAGTCTCTACAGCCGGGCAGACGGTCTACTGCTTCCATGGAACTGAACATAGAGTGAGCCTAGCCGCCGTCATGAATGACCGGTACCACCGGGCGGCCCGGGACGGCTACATGGACGTGCTGAAGGAGGCCACACGGAAGGAGCTGAACGCCCCAGACGAGGATGGGATGACGCCGACCTTATGGGCCGCTTACCACGGCAACCTGGAGGCGCTCCGGCTCATCGTGAGCAGAGGGTGAGTCCCGAAACTTCCAGAAAATTAACTGCTTTTTAAAATGAAAGTTAATGTTAAAACTATTAATAGATTAGCCTAATGTTTATTTATGTTGTCAAGTTCACATCTGAAATTGGTGGTTTTATTTTCTGAAAAGAAACATTTGTTTTTATTTATGGAAATGTAGCTAACCTAAAAACACACCAATCTTTCAACCAAACGGAACTCAGCTTTTTAACTCCATATTTCTCTGTTTGTTGGATAAGTGTGTCTGCTGACATTAATGAAGTGACGAAAGTGCATCTGCCCTCCATCACCAGTCTAATCAGAGCTGCAGAGCATGGAAGGCTTTACATTTTAACAACCTCATTACAAAGAAAGGTCACTTACACATGGATACACTCAATAAACCATGTGTGTTCATGTTTGACATCCCAGTATTTAGTGTCACAGATTAAGTTATAGCAGTGTGTGCAGATGCAGATTTAAAATTCTCATGTTTAAGCTAAAAAACTAAATCTGAGAGAACGAAGACATGCATTCAATAGATTTAGGATAAGTCTGTGAGCTACAATTTGAATGGAGCTTTTTTAGGTGCAGATAAACCAGGTTTATTTACAACCTGTGCTTTGAGACAGAAAATTAACAACGTGCTGGCTGGAGTTTGTCATGCAGCTGTTTGCAGGTTTACACGAGTGCAGTGAAGCTGACGGCAGCTGACACCAGAAAGGTCAACATGATGGATCAAGTGTAAATTAAAACTGAACTGCAGACCAGCAAAAAGTAGAAACAACAATGTAGTCTGACATACAAAGAAGCTACTCGATGGATGTTTTCTGCTCTTTATTTAGACATCAGCTCATCAGAATAAAGGCTCCTTGGGCTTCTTTGCTCATTGCCATATCCTCGTCCACTGTGTGCCATTTTGGAGTTGTTATTATTTAGTTTTGGTTCAAGAGTGTTTTAATGCTGCCATCACAGCACCTCAGGTTTCTTTGAATAAATCTTAGCTCATATATCCACCTGCTTCCTATCTTGTCATTTTGTTTTTTGCTCCTTATACTTAATTTCCTCTCCACCATGGCTTATGATGAGACAGTCATAGGTGGTAAGGTATGTATGTTAACATCCATCCTGGGGTTACACTGCAGTTTTTTGTGGGTTCAATTTTGCTCTAGTATTTCAGAAAGTCAGAAAGTTGTCACTCTAGTGTTGTTTTGGCTGTTGGATTTGAGCCATTGTGGTGCTAAAAGAGCTGATAGATATCCATAACCCCGGCAGAATCATTTGATGCAGGACTACATAAGTTATGAATAGATAAATCAGTCAGGGAAGTTCGCTTAATGCTGTGATCAAACATATAACGGGTATTAATTTAATGTACAGCTGAATTCTCTGAAGAGGCGTTGTCTTTAAGTTTCCTGATTTTGTTAGATGATCCTGCAGTTGTAAAATCATGATCTTATTAAAGCGGCATGACAGTGTAGAAATCCCTTATTCACCACAAGTTGGCACTCAGTCTTAATGGACTGCTTTTAATCACAATTTTTGACATGTTTACCCGTCTGACAAAAGAAACAGAAAAATATTAAGTCAACCGTTTCCCTTGCTGGTTTTACAATAAAAGGTCTATAGACCTCCAACTTTACTACCTCAGTGTGTTAGTTTGGTTTGGAAAGGTTCAATTTTGTTCTGTTTTGGTAAGACTACAGTGTGTGTGTGTGTGTGTGTGTGTGTGTGTGTGTGTGTGTGTGTGTGTGTGTGTGTGTGTGTGTGTGTGT
>JAPMNP010601020.1:0-11752 GCA_029874935.1 Atherina boyeri | reverse complement strand
TTTAATGTCTTGTAACAAATCAGCACCATTTAATGATAACTTAAAATAAAGATGATACATAATTCTTACATACGGCCCCTTTAATGTTTCAACAAAAAGAATGTTCCAGATTCCTATCATTAACATTTTAGTCATTTTCAAGTTACATTAAATAAATACTTGGACAAAGAAAAAGAACAATTAAACAAACTTAAACGCAGAAATAGATTAGCTGCTATAGGGGATTTTTTTGTCACATTGGGTTATTAAATAAAGGTTTTAAATTTGAAAAATAAATATTTCTGTTTTATATAAGAGTTAGATTTACTAGTTTATTTACAAATATACAAATATTTTCTTGGGGTTCTCTTGTGTTAAAGAAAAGTATGCTTCAAACTAAATGTTTTGGGGTTTTGAACTATTCAGAAACAATACGATAAAGTGTATAGAAGTTAAATTGGGCTTTGTGAAAATGTTGGCTTAAATACCACAACTGATCTATAGTGAAAATAATTGTTTTGTCCTTATCGCACCATTAATCATCAGAGAAACTACATGCAGAGTTTTTAAGTTTCTGCGGAGAAACTGTCATGTTGCAGTGGGTAAAACAGGCACATAATACTGGATCAGTTGCTCATCATCTACGCTGGCGCGTGAACATAGTGTGATTAATAAAATGCTGCATCATGTTAAACAAGAGTCCCTGTAATGTGAGTGGAAACCAGCAGCAGCATATATCCCTCTGCAGGTTGTTATGTCTCCTCATAATTTTCTGATTTCACAGCTGGTCAGTGCCAGTGTTCTGTCGAATTGAGCAAGGTCGTCGAAAAAACACCGGTTTCTGCCATGTGCATTATGTGCGACGCACAGGGCGGCAACGCGGGCAGCATCTTTCATTTCTGTAATCAACATGAAATGAAAATGAAAATCGTTGCTGTTTGTATGGGGACTTGCGCCCCCTTACGTGCGCCTCTGTGGAATATATGCACATATTCAATGTGCATTTGTGTTGTGGCATAGGCTTACAAGAGGCCAAATATCTCAATCCTCAAACACAAAGCTTCAAGATATATGAATGAAACCTCTTTACATCTTAAAAGTGACACCGCTTACCACTCTAAATGAGGTCATTCTTGTATGAAGCACAAAATTAAAACCTCAGAAACCAAAGTCATCAGTTTCCACCAGTTAATTTTCTAAAAACTAACCCCAAAATAACTTCTAGTGGAAAAGTGGGAAACTGATTAATTCTTAAAATTAAGTTATTATTCGTATTCAAATACAATATTTGCATATTTTATCTATAAAGAGATAATCATATATTCAAATTCAAGCAAGAACGGAGCCAAAACACTTGGCTACGTGAAAAATAATCAAAGATTATTTAGCTAACTTCTTGGAACAGAGCATTTCGGACACCTGTTACTCACCTGGCAATTAGTGATGGTCCTCTGAAACGTGAGGCTTCGACACATGCGCAGAAGATCATGAAGTAAACTTAAGCTCTGCTTAAGCTTGGTTTGGTCATTTGACCACTCACGTTGAAGAAAACAATATACCCGATTGGCTCAGTTTGTCATTAATCAGTAAGCAGAAAGGAATTTTTTTTTTTATTTGCTTTTCCTGAATTGGTTTGTTTTGCCATTATTAGTTGCACTTAGTGTCCAAAAACTGGACAAATGTAGCTATTTGTTAATTAAAATCGTATATTTTACCCCCTGCCCTGTTTTCCAACCACGTCCTTTTCACCCCCAATGAATTCCAAAACATACTTGGCAAAAATCCAGTCCCATACGAAAATAGCACCAGTCTGTATTTGCACAACTTACTTGATTCATGTAGCAGCATCATTTACATTTTTCACAACACAAAACACAAGGGAAGTATGTAATAATAAGAATGATAACATGCTGATTGATTTGAATTGAATACAAATGTCAATTGCACTTCAGTTTATTAACCATTAGATGTCCTACTCGAGCACGGTGTCACTGAACCCTCGAGTAATTTTTTTTTTTTTTTTTAATTGAAGCTTCAACAAAGCCCAGATCAGCCATCACTGCTGAAAACACTACCACCTGTTTAAATACATTTTGACATTTCTTCTAGACTCTACTGGTCCGCTGAAGATTAAACTATGAAACTTTTATCAGGAAAATGAATATTATCTATTTTCACAAGATTTCATATGATTTTGCAATTTCTTTCTTGAATTATTAATGTAAATTTAATTTATTGTCAAGATCCAACATTAATTCAGAGCAAATCTAAAGATGATAACCAGAAGTTGATTTGTATCTCCAAGAGTAGTTTTCCAGTTGATAAAGTAAAATATTTAAGAAAAGGTTTATGCATTAAATTGTATGACAAAAATTAATAGTTCAATTTTATGCTCTACTAATGGAAAAAGAGCTGGCAAAGTGATTTCTGGCATTCATTTTTTTTAACAGCTTTGCAGGCTCAGGAAGGGATGAGAACCAGTTTGCACTGACAATCTGGGGAAACAAATGTTTAAACTTTAAATGAAATAATGCAATTATTCAAGAATTAATTTGATATTTCGTTTTCCACATCAATTTTATGGTAAAAATCTTTAGTTTGAACAAAAACATTGAAACATGAAAAGCATGTAGTAAGTGTTCTTCATTATATAGCCTAATGTATGTTAGTCATTGCCATTACATAATGTAAAAACACCAAGAAGTGCAACAAAAATTGCCTCTGGCTTTTTTTCCCCTCTAAATTTAGTGTCTCAAAATGTAAATGTAATGAGGCCGGATGGCAACATTTCATCAAACCATAACTTGACTTTTTTCTCATTTTTATTGAATTAATTGCCCAGTAAATGCAAACAATTGTGTTTGGGTTAACTATATTTATATTTGTATACAACATTAAATGAGACATATCTAAAGTGCACAGGTTTAGTTTGTGTGAACACAGACAATATAATCTGATGGAATATTTTCCTTCTCCATTTGCTTTATAAAGCAAGACATTTGGTTTTACTGCCTGAATATGAGAGTCCATACATCCCAGTAACCAGATTCAGAATGAAGACCTTATTTCATATTTAATGTTGCCACATTTCAATTACACACATTTCACATGCTCAGTTGAAACAAATCATGGCTGGTCTCAGATTAATATCCTCAGTCACACTTGTGTCATGATGGAGATGTTACATTCCTCATGTTTAACGGATGAGACACATTATACACATATAGAATGATTTACTAATAGAAAAAAATTAAGTGCGTCAGGACATCATTGCAATTGGCAGGTTTTTGAGCACACAAAGTTTTTTTCCCCTTTTTTTAGTTTGACAAAGCTTCTTAGGTATCTATTGTTTTGTGTTGTACAGTTAAATACTTGGCATCGAAACAACTGAATGACTATTGTGCAAATCAACAGGAAAAAACAGATTCTTATATAGTGTAATGTGGTCCATATGATTCAGGACAGAAGTATTTATCCAGACCAGATCTTCATGTTTCAGTCCAGGGAGAATCCACTGCTACAAAATAAATCCTTATGCACAGCACAAATGCAAATGTGACTCAATTTATCAACTAAGAAACTAGTCTGTAACAGACTACCTTCACATCACAATTTCTACTTTTTAATAATGATTCCAGATACGGTTGGTTAAGACCTGCATAGGACACTGTAAAAGGCTTATTTCTGTCTCAAACTCCTCACATGTGTGTTGCCAATGCAGCTGAAACACTAAAACAATTCAGAAATTATCCTCACACTTTAAAGTCTGCTACGTCTTTAATGTTTCTCTGCAATGGCTTTTGGATTTCAGGATTATTGAGCCCCAAAGTCACAATCAATGGTTCAGTGCTTTCTCCGCGTACCCGTGCTTCACCTTTCTTGACCTTTCACTCTTCTTCAAATACGATAGGGGATGTTTGCTCAAAATGCAGAAGGCAACGTGGTGTAGCAGTAGATTCCTTATAACATGTTTCATATCTGTGTTCTGGTTTTCATCTGCTCCCCGTCGTCCCGGCAGCGGTACCGCGGCTGAGGTTGCGGCTGAGCTGAGGGAAGTGTACAGCGGGTGTTCTGGACGTGGGGCCGTAAAGACCCAGGTTCCTGGCTGCAACTGATTTTCTGGGCTGCTTTACACAAGGGAACGGAGAATAGATGGGCTGCTTAGGAGTGGAGGAAGCTGATGAGAATGCTGGGGTTGATGGGGACGAAGATATAGTGGACCTAGATGAGGAAATGGAGCAGAGTGATGGGGTGGAGGGGGAGGGAGTTTTGTAAAGGGTGGAGGAGGCAGGAAGAGAGAGACCAGATAAGCCGTTGGCTGATGAAGAAGATGGGAGGAGGGATGTGGAGTTTGGTGACGGGGTAGAGGTCAGATTGGGAGAGAATAGGGAGGGCAGATCAAGAACTGAGGAGGGGGATATACCTGGAGTTGAGGGTGTGGAAGAAGGGATGCAGGAGTTAGAGGAGGGGTGAGGAGGAGGGAAAGGAATGGAATGAAGGTGTGTGTCAGAGCTACTGTGGCTTTCTGAACCCGAGAGGTCAGGCTCTTTGTGTCTGTTTGATGATGGAGGCGGAGGGAGAAGTGGAACTGGGGTCGCAGGTTTAGACTCTGGTTTGGCTCGTGTCTCCATGTTGCTGAGGGAACTCGGATCTGTTTCATTTTCCAGATCCAAGGAGTCCAGCTGCACCACCACCTCCTCGATCTTGGCCTCTTTCGTCACGTCTGAACACCGTGGAGCTTCGTCGCATACTGAACTTGCACCCGAGACGTCAGAAGATGGAGGCACAGAGGAGTCACTCCCCTCTTTCAGCTCATCGCTTCCACTTTTATCTTTACTCTTCATCTCCTCATCCTCCATCGCAACTGCTTCGCCTTCTTCATCTTCCCTTTCTTCTGAGTCTCCAAAGCCAAGCTGTGCTCGAGCCCTTGCTATATTCCTCCGATGCTGGCGGACGTGAGCACGCCAAGGAGACCCCGAGCTCTCAGGAGATCCAGTGCTGCCACAGCGCTGCCTGGATGGGGACCCCTGACTCTGCGATAGAGACGCAGGTCGGGATCCTGGTAGCGTAGAAGTGCTACCAGATGTCTGTCTCCAGCTTCGAGGGCTGCCACATTGTTTCCGACCCAGAAGGAGGTGGTTGATCACCGAGCTGGACGGGTTGAGCTGGGAGGCAAGGACCCGCGTGGCAGGACATTTATCTGGAGGAAAGGTGAAAGGTAAAGGTGCAGACAACATAAAAACAGATTAAAATAGGCTGATAGATGGCAGATTCAGGTACATCTTTATAAGCAGAGCAATTAGAGCCATCAGACACCAGAGGGCATCCAGAGCTTTTGGTTAATCATCTCTGAACTGCAGCGTATAATCATATTATATAATGTATGTGGTATTTTGACCCTGCACTAATCAATTTAAACCAAGTTAATATAAACAAGTGTGAAAGCTGATTACTGAGAGTGTGTTAGTATTTGTGATGATTAATGTGCAAACAGAAGAGGGAGTGTTTGCACAAATGTTGGAAGCTGAGGGAGGAAAACATCAAATCTCTCTGTAATACCGTTACACAAGCCTTACAGATGATAACTCAGCAGGAGTTGGGAGGAGCTGCAAGCAGATTTAAAGTTCAATAAGGATGGTCAGTAAAAGCAGAGAACACGCCACCATTTGCAAAATCAAGTTCATTCAGAAACATCTGTCACTGCTGAGTATTTGGTTAAATGAAATATTAACTAATCATCTCTATGACAAAGGAACATTTAAAAGTTTTTTGTTTGTTTGGTCGTTAGTTTTTAATTATCATTATTTAATGTTATTGTGTTTGTCTTAAGCTTTTAAGAAAAGTAATGTTTTGGTAGAGCAGTGACAGCTGTTTCCAAATAAATTCCTAAAAATGAAATGTAGACAATTGACTTTATTAGTGCACATACATCTGTAACCAGAACTCAACCATCACCAGCCTTCATGTCCTCTCTTACAAACATATGGCTTCATTCTTTTGCTTTTTCTTTTAAAAAGGGAAAATAAGTGAATAATTGACCAAAAAATGCTCCCCAAAAACAAGACAAAAATATCTCATAAATGTAGGTTTCCTTAAAAACACCTGCACATTTTCAGTATTTTAATTGTACAACCTGCAGAAAGACTCAGCGCTTTTGAGACAGAAGTTCTTCTAGATTTTCAAAACCTTTGGTAGATTTTCTTTTGTTTTTTTTCTACAAGTCAGTTGACCCCAAACTGTGGGTGCACAAGGTTTTCACTGCACAAGGGTCAACCAAATTAGATTTGCACATGTAGAATCATAACGTCATTTACCATTATCAAAACTGTGAAGATGAAGCCCATCAAATGCTCCCATTTCTACCTGGACAACAGCTTGTATTTTACAGCAGGGCAATAAAATTAAAGGAATACCCGAAAGAGTGTTTCTGCAACTCTACAGTATACTGTACAAACAGTTGACTAATATGTTCGATTAAACAGGATATCTGCTTAAAACATTCACCCTCTACAGTAAGAACAACAAGCAGATGCAGAACCTCACACAGTGCAAAGATGCTCCTCCTGCACAAACCGGAAAACGGAACTGGAAGCATCTCAAACAAGGAACAACCATTTCCACTGTAGATGACACAGTTCAGTAGAACTGAGTTTGTATGTTCATACACCTATTTCCACATCAGCATGCTTCAGTGTACTTTAATCAATGTTGATGTGTGCCAATCATGAGAGAGCCTTGAGAAGCAGGAATTATATAGTATATGTGGATTTACACACATATGTTGTATTTGTTTGTTTTTGTGTTTAGAAACATGTAAATCTTCCTTTTTTCTAGTTTTTTTTTTATCTTAACTTAACTTTTTATGTCTTTATTGAAACATGCTTAATTTCTGCTGGAAATCTGCATTGTGAACCCACTGAAGAGATAAGCTGGAGTTTAAATGTATCTCATTATCTTTATAGCATCGAAGGCCCCAAAAAAGCCCCAAAACACCAGATGGCCTGTAGATTTGACACAAGTACCGTCAGTGTAGTTGCTGTGTTTGTTGGAACTCTCCTGAAGAATCCCTGGACTTGTGGCCACTTCAGGTCCAGGTCCTATGAGTCACACAGCATCATCAAACATCTGGGTTTCTGTGAGATTTTCTTCTTCTGTTGCTCTTAGCTCTGTCATCAGTTTAATCAAAACTTTGAAAAAAGTTTTCACTGATAAAATCTCAGCTGAATGGCTGTTTTTGATGAAGCCTAAACCATTTTGTACTCAGAAAAGATGTTGGTAGAGTGGAATATGACCCCTTTAATACTATCGTCATCACACCTGTGCGTATGTAGAGTTGCATAGCCTGTTGCTGCTGCCGCCTTTTGATGCGTGTATATTGCTTCTTCAGGGCGTAGATGTCGGTGCTCATTCTCTCCATCATCATGCTGTTGATGGCTGCCTGATGCTCTGCCTTTGCAACTCCTCCGCCTCCTCCTGTTCCAGCTGCCACCGCTCCTGGGCTCAGCTCTGCGATGTTCCCCTGCTCTCCTCGCTGATCTGGATGTCAGAATATAAACACACAGTTCAGGGCTCAAATTCAATGACCGCTCTGCCTTTTACAATGTGTAGTTTCTTAAAATAAATTCAAACAAATATTTCTAAAAAATGCAGATGAAGCAACACAAAAGCATTCGCGGGTCAGATACTGAGCCCCATATATATTTAACTAGCAAAGCTCCACTCTCGGATTTAAATTTTCTTCATGATTGCATGCGCTACGAGAAACAGACATATAGATGGAATTCAGAAATTGAAGAGATGAGAGCCAAACTCTGATTAAATAGCAAAGGAAAACATTTCAACAAACACCACAAATAACACAAATCCAATCTTGGGTTGACTGAAGCTCCTTCTCCAACTTATTTGCTCCCCTAGTTTTGCTTTAATCATGATCAACAGACCACTCAAGACATTACAATCCACCAAAATGAAGAAAAAAAAAGAAGAAAAACAAGCCTCTTGACTGCCATCTAAAGAGGATAAAATATGTGAAGTCTATCCATATTATCTTGTATCTACTAATACAACATTTAGACTGTATACAGTACATGACTGACATGGTTTAAGGCCACATTTTCTGTAACCCCCCGCCCCATTTTATGTTTGTTGGAGTCGCTGAAGGAGGAGGAAGTGGGTTTTTGTCTGGAGGAAACAGATCAGAGACTGTTTGTACTTGGCCTCAAATCGAGGGCAGAACATGAGGATTTGGGGCAGTAGTTAGTGAAGCCTCTTGGCTCCAGACTATATTTTCCCTGCGGGTGACCGCTTAAATCCAGTGGGTGTTTTTGAGTAGCTATACAGACCTTTAAGATGCCTCTGGTATCTCTGCAGCTCAGGGGCCAGCAGGCCGCCCAGGGGCCCCAGACAGCCGAGCGCCGTCACCACTGAATCTTCATCATCCATGTCAGCATCGTCATCACTCTCCCAGCTGCCCAGACCATCGCTGGAAGAAAGTTTATCATCACTATTGGTTCCCATTGTCAGCATATCACAAAAATATGTAATCAAGTTCACCTTGAATTTACAGTTTTGACATAAAAACGGAAAAATGTTTAACATTTAGGACAGACCCTCCATTGGATTTCACTGAGGTAGGGAATGGAGTGATGTTGTAGGTGTATTTCTCTCTTAGCTCAGCCAGCTGGGGGAAGGGAAACACCGCCATGGAGTAAACCTCCTGATGGACAGTTAAAAGGAAAGTGAGAAGCACATCATCCATTACATTTAGTGATCTATAACTGCATCTATCAAACGGTTTAAGTGGACATGTTTTCTTTCATGTACCTGCATGAGCTCTGTGGGATCGATGAGGTTGTGCTCCAACATCTCCTGAGTGAGGCAACCCATTATGCTGTAAAACTCATCAGCTGTCTGGCAGTACTCAATCCTCCTGGATAGAGATGAAGGAAGAGAGGCAGAGATACAAGAATGGGGGGGAAGTCAAGATGTGGAGTTTAGATTTATTTCAATCATATTCTGACAATTACAACATTTGCTCAATTTCCACATTTACATTTCATTTTTGTCACGTGTTTGAAAAGGAGAAGTCAAAGTAAAACTTACATGTCCCTATCCCATTTGTTTAACTATTTCACTCCCCTTGCTCCAAATAATTTCACAAGGTCAGAAGATTCACAACAACAGATTTCTAAATCTAATTTCATTAGCTGTCTTTTAACATCAATGGTTAATTTTATTTCACCATTTCTCTTGAGTCTCAAACAACAAAACTAGTTTTATTCAAATTTAAAGACAAATGATCTCAATCAAAACATTTTTTTTTAGTTTTAGTTCCCCTGTGATCACCTTCAAAAGCTGCTGCAACAAAAAATATTTGTCATCAGTAAATAACTCCAACTTATATAGATATTATATAGATATTAAATATATTCCAAATGTCATTAATATGAATAATAATCATTTTCAGACCTAAAACTTATTCTTGAGGTACTCCACATGTAATATATTACTGAGCCTCGACTTATGCTGATTCATCTCTACATATTGTTGCCTGTTCAGTAAATAGCTCTTTAACCAGTCCAAAACAATATCATGGAAGCCATATTTCTCTTCTTTTTTTTTAACCAATATATCATGATTTTTAAGATGTTTCACACTGGCAGGAATTAAAGTACGATCCCACTTACTCTCCCAGTCTCTCCCAGATGGCGAGAGCGACCCGAAACAGCACTTCTGATCCCTCAAAGAAAACTGAGTCCCAGATCTTCAGAACAATGGGCGCTGGCAGACAGGTCGCGAACATGGTCAAAAACCACTGCATAGTGAAAACGTTGGTCAGCGGAGGCTCATAGCTCCCTACAAGAAAGATGCACCGAAGATTTATATTTGCATGTTGAACACACAGAAAACTATGTTGGCATTTTCTTTAATGTATGCACATGAAAATACCAGCAGGAAAGTTATATGAGGAGCTGTTTTTATTCAGTGTACCACTGACAAACAACTGTACCTCCAGCTTCTCGGTTGGCTGCTTTCTGAAGGTGGTGGAGGTGCTGTGACAGCCTGGGGAGCTTTAAACGCAGCAGATCTCTGAACACCGCCATGTCCACTGACACAAGGAGACATCATCAACATGTTAAACAATCAACATGATGAAAGTGAAGATTATTTACATTGTAAATTACTTAAGGTCTATTTTAATACAACTATCACATTTTAACACAAGTCAGAGGAAAAGGAAAACAGCAATGAACATTTTTAGCTTCTGAATGCTGAACTTAAATGATTTATGTAGTAAATTATAGACGAACCTCTACAGTGGTGTCTTGATTGCTCATATAATATTTTGTTCTGGATAATGTTAGAAAATCCTGAAATGTGTAACAGTCTAAATATGTCATTGCCTTTTTTATGCTTGATTAAGTTTTTCAATTAACATCAGTTTCTCTAAAAGTAGCGGGCATCATTCACCGACATCTTCTTATGCATTTTTTTTAACTTGTTCTTTGTGCTTTAAGAGCTTTTTACAAAAAACAATTCACAAACATATTAGACTGCAAAATTGTTTGTATCTTTCCTCTTAGGTAAATACCAGTCACTCATAAGTTCAAAGGACAGATCAGCTACTTTGCATTGGTCAACTGCCAAAAAAAAAGTCCAGAAAAAGTCCAAGACTTACAGTATGGGCAGTGTGTAACAGACAGTAGTGAGACAGATGAGGAAAAATAACAAGCAGAATGCCAAAAGAATGAATGAAAACAAAAGACGGTAATAAAAGTGCACTGAAACCAATTTGTCCTCATTTTCAAAGTGATATATGTGGCTGTAAATATTCACACGGTGATATTGGAATCATACAAAAGCAGCTTTATGTTCAAAGGGGCAATCAATTGCTCCTGAACTTGGACACCTGTCTGGTTCCATGAGCGCATCAGGATGCACATCCTCGATGTGTAGTGGCAAGAATAACTTTTTGGCGTTTTCGCTGACTATAAGCCAAACAGCAAACAACAGCAGCAGTAACACCTCCATTGTTGTGTTTACTTTACTGATTACCTTTCACAGTTTGTAGAGCATATTACCACCGGTTTAATGTGGCATCCTGTGTGTAAATGTCTACTTTCTACCATGCCATTTTGAGTTTGTCAAAAAATACTTCAATATGAAATTAAAATACAGTTGTCTACTGAAGAGGGATGGTGGTGGCTATTTCAAAACCATTTTATTTAAAAAAAATTGACAAAATCATTTGTTTAATTTTATTATTGTATTTCATGAACAGAACAGCAGAATACAACACAAACCCTGACTTTGTTCAAACATGTCCGCACTAAAATGTTTGTAAGAATACTCTCTCAAGTGTTTATAGGATTTTGTCTTAGCTAAGGACAAATCCAAGAAACAAAGATTTTTATGAATGCCACATCTTCATATAAATTTGTAAGAAGAACTTGAGAACAAATATGTTCATAAAAATGGTTGATGAATGAGGCTGCAAGCAAAATTATGGGAATTATGAGATACAACCCTGCATTTAAGGTTTAATCGATAGATGATTACAAAGAGAATGTTTATCTTATAACTCGTGATCATGAGTAGAAAGTATATAATCTTGTAACATATAATCATAAGGATAATCAAGAAATATAATGAACTTAGAATGAACTGAGAGAGGCAGAGATCGACGTGACTATTGCCCCTTTTCCATTGCAACTGCACACGGTACGGTACGGCACGGTACGACACTGCACGCTTTGGACAACAGGACGGGTTG
>JAPMNP010600997.1:0-12578 GCA_029874935.1 Atherina boyeri | reverse complement strand
GTTACAACACTCTTTCAAACTCTTTCAAGTGGTTTTACAAGAGGAATGAACACAGTCCCAAAATCATGATATTTTTTCAAGATAGTAGTGGAGTTAAACGCAATAATCCCAATCACCCCAGAGAGTTTCTGGTGCGGAATCTCGCCTTGGTCATCGATAATTTCTCTGAAAGTGATGAGGGCACGTACTGGTGTGAAAACTGTTATAAAGACAACTGCAAGAGTGAAGGGTTGGCATTCAACGTGAAGAAAGGTTCGAATTACTCTCAAATCTAAAAAAGATGTTAATTTATCATCTTTATTCTGTTCTGTTAACATTTTTTCCCATATATTTTCCATAAGCCTATTCTCAAAGTATGTTACCTTCTTTTTTCAGAAATTCTGAATGAAACTGAAAAGACGTTTTACATCACTGCAGGCAACAGTTTTACACAGGCATGTCCAGGTGAATCTCCTCATTTAAAGTGGACCTTTGAAGCAAGTAAAACAGTGTCTGCCCGGAAAAGATCTGATACGGTGACTCTGACTACGAACAAGTCTATTCATATTACAAACGTCAAAATCACTGATTCTGGGAAATATACCTGCTGGGGAAGTAACTGTGGTCATTCCAGTTATAAACGTATTACTATCAACTTATGTGTAATAACAGGTAAGAAACTGAAATTCACTCTTTTTTTTTTCTACCAATGAAAAGTGCTTTAATTCAGACTTTTTTGATAGGACATTCCAGTAAAGATTCTCTGGTCTCTTGTGATGTGGTGTGTGATGTGGAAGTCAATAACACAAAAGGCACTCCAAGTCTGGTAATAGGAACAACAGTCAGACCAATGTATATAGATCCATCGGGATCCTTAATTTGCAGTGCAAGTCTGACATTGGATAAACACACCACAGTTACCAGCAGCTACGATTCATCAACTACAATTAACAACACAACGGGTGAGTGTTTCTAGATTTTTTTCTTGGAAAAAATAAAATAAAAAATAAAAACTGAATCAAGATGATATTAATACTTACGTTTTTGGTTTAATAGGTGTATTTACACAACCTGCGTTTTTGCTGCCAGTTATTTATGGACTATCAGCTGCCCTTTCGTGTTTAATTTTAATGGCACTTTTGGGATTTTGCTTGAAAACAAAATCAAAAGCAGGTAGGGTTTGCAATCTTGGGTTTTCTTTTTTTCCCACATATTTTCAGTGATTTGATGTTTTGAAGTTTATTTACACCCATTTTGATTCTTTTTCTGTTTCTCTGAATCAATTTCCGTTTCATCTCTCGTGGTGCCTTCCAAGGCCAAGTAAGTGTTGAATGTTGGCACACACTACCTCTAATACTATCTATGCTGACATTAAATTCAGTCTTTGTTGTTTTGAAACAACAATTATTTCTTCTAATTAATATAACAGGTGGAAGAGGAGTCCCAAGTGATTTACTCATCAGTTGTCATCAGGACGCCTGCTAGAACAAGAGACATTCATCCAAGTGATTGTGTTTACAGTGAAATAAAAATTCAGAAAAAAGGGCGGTCAGTAAATGCAACCTGGAATAATTAAATTAGATTAGAATTAGAATTCCGTCACTGATTCCTCAAAAATAGCGTGTGTTTCATGATGTGCAGTGTGTGTGCCTTTACCCAATGTGCAAATATGAAATTTTAAGGTATATTTTTGCTGTTTCCAAACCAACAAATGATTCAGGCAGTCCAAAGAACTCAACAAGCAGAAGTAGCAAGAAGTTTTTGGGTTGGAGGTACTTACTTATATGTAAACATTTTGTATTTAGCTAATCTTGCAACAGTTCAGAAGTGAATATGTATTGCATATAATGTTTTTAGTGCTCACTATCCTTTCACATATTTTGTTGACATCTAGCTACTTTGCATCTGTAATATACAGTCTAAAGTGCCACTCTGGATTATCCTGTGAACACAGCTCCAGACATTGTGCTCCTGTTGAAGATTTAACTGAGGATTCAGAGTAAAACTTGCTTTACCCATTAGTTTTTTTCATACAGCCGTTCATATCAATGAGCCATCAGATTTGAAGCTATGTTGTTGCTGTGTTGACAAAGGTGCAACCTGCATCTAATGAAATGCTCGACTTGTGGAGGGCAATGTGTTAATACTGTTTTCTGAAGAACATGTAATTGTGTTTAGTGCTGTGATAAACCACAGGCTGTTGTGCACAAACCAATTTTAACTCCATTTAAGGACCTGGCCTTTGCTTACTCGAGCTGAATACCTATGGATTGACATGGTGACAAAAAAGAATACATTTCTTTCAATTGTGCACTTTTCTTTTTAGTTTGTGCACTCATTTCTTTTTAGTTTTATTTTCATAATGTAACCCTGAATGTGTAGTCATGTGAAAAAGAATGCGCACCCTCTTTAGTCTTTCAGGTTTTATCTATAAATCAAAGTACATCGTTGGTCTGGTCCTTTACCAGGTGTTAAACATATTTAAATACAACCTCACACGAGCAACAACAAATAATGTCTTACTTTATTTCAATATCTTTAAATTATTTATTTATTCATTCCTCTCATAAAATAAATAAACAGTCTGTATTCTGTATTCTTGTAAGCCTATAAAACAGAATTGCCACAACTTCCTAGAATAATTAAAGTGTGTAAACGTCAGATCACAAAATAGTTCAGTGTCTTTTTTATTTTCTTTGCATGGTAGTTTAACTTGCATTTGTGGATGAAGAAACAAAATATACGCACTGATGTGTTCAGAACAGTTCATGGGCTCATCTGGGTATTTCTGCTTTTGAACAATGTTTATCTTTTTTTATGCTGCACTTTCAGCACGTTATATTGTTTTTTGTTGTTGTTTGAGCCCCATCTTTTGTTTGTGTTTCGATTGTCTTTAATTCAAATGGTGTTGAGGACTGTATATATTGAAATACTTATATAAAAATGCTATCTAGAATTATTTTTAAGCTGTTGAAGCTTTATGGTTTTGAATAGTTATGAACTCCTTTATGTACTTGTGAAAGACTATCTGTTCATGTTGGCCTGGGCTGTTAGGATGTTCCACTCTTTCTTTTTTCTCTTTTGTTTTGTGACTTTTGAGCATTACACACATTTTCCCCATGCACATCCTGTTCCTCCCTTTCAACATAGGCTATCTGGTCTTTATGATATATCATATTAAAAGTTATGTTTTATTTATTGCATTGGGATTTTACTTTCATTGTACAATTCCATGACAAATGTTCACACTAAAAGAAAAAGAGATAAATGCTCACAAATAGTTTTTATAATCTACATTTAGCAAAAAATGATAATATAAACAAATATAAAATATGTTCATTTTTAGATTGCATTATGAAAATATGTACAAACATTTTTTTAAAAAAACAACCCTTTGCACTTATAAAGTATATAAAATTTGTAGGTCACACTTTATTTCACACACTGGTGAGATAAAGTTAAATGGGCTTTGATATGCCGCCGTTTTTATAGATGTTGCTTGTATACTCCTTTGGTTGTTTTACCTTTCATTCCCCATTTTGGTGCATCTGGATATTTAGGGGATTCAAACATTTTTATTTAGGAACAGGATAATTTACACTGAGTTAGGCTTCAGTCTGTTCCTGTTCTTTTTTAGCCTACATCTGCAGCTTAGGAGAAGGCCCTTTTGTATGGCACAGGAGTATGGAATGGGAAGATATCTCTTGGTAAGCTTGTAATTAGGATAAACTTTTGTCTTGAGTTCCAGTATTTTGTGGGTCTTCTCCTCTAAATAGGTAAGGCTCAGCCAAATAAAGCTGAACCTCCACTAGCCTACTGCTTCAGCCATTGCATTTTTAACTCTTAGTTTCATCTGCAGGAGGAAATCAGAGTAGAAGGTGGTGAAACATGGGTGAAACCCATTGTATGCATTTTGTTTTAAATAACGTATTTATTGTGAGAGACTGCTCAGTTATTGTTGTCTATTTTTATTTTTCTAATTGAAAATTTAGTTTTGTAAAACAATTCCTTTTGCTTTAAATTCTTATTTGGTCACTGACTCACTGTGATAGCCTATGCTTGGATCTATGCGATAATTCTTCTGATTCACTGTAGGCCTACAATTTACTGTAGAAATTTCACTAAAGACTAGGCCTACAATTTATTCTTTTTCTTTTTAAAGAATAAATATAACAATTTGTGAGCATTTGTCTCTTTTTCTACAAGGCCTAGAGTTGTGAGTGATGATCTTTCCTACAGAGGAGAATAAAAAACAAGCTTCTTCTTTTGATTTCTGTGATAGTTATATATTTTTCAGCACTACTTGAGGAGTTTTTGTTTGTTTGTTTGTTTTTTGTCAAACTGGGTTTTTCAGACTTGTTCGATTCAATATCGGAGAATAATTGTGCTCCAGTAGAGGGCTGCAATGAGCCTTGAAAGTGGACGCTCACCGCAGCAAGGAAGAAGATGCCATTCATTCAGTCTTGGTTGATGAATGTAGCAACATTAGCTTTACCTTTTGGATAGTGTTGTTTTTGTCGACTGCTTACTTATATATATATGTATTATTGTTTACATGCTTAACATTTTTTTTACGTTGTTGAGACTCATAGCAATACTGCTAGACTTAAATGAAACTTTGTGAACAAGTAGTCTGCAAACTGGTAACCTGCTAGCCGTGTGCCACTTGAGCTATTCAATCCGTGAGGCCTTTCGGGTGGAGAGTCCTGCCTGAAGATACACGCGAACATTTACTTGTTTTATCTGAGGAAGTGGAGAGCAGCGTGGTAGGACTCTAGGGTGTTTCTCAGGTAAATTTAACACTATTAAACGGGAATGTGCAAACTACGTGCAGTACCGTATTCGACTACCCAGCTACATTTAGCCTTCACTGATGGGTATCTAGCATTAGCCTGGGAAAGTAAACGGTCAGATATTAATTGGACCCTTTGGCATTTGTCACTACAGACACTTAGGCTCGTAATAGCTTGACATGGAATTTTGCAACAAAAACGTTTTTTGATATGCCCAGTGAATTCTAAGTCAGCATCCAATGTACCCGAACCCAGAATCTCCATTGCTCAAATATCTTTGTAAGCTATCACATTCACATATGTCTTAATTTTGACACGACAGTATTTTCCTTCTTTAAGGTCGTTTAAAACCAAAACACCCAAGAAAAGATGGAGGCTCCTCCTGTCACAGTGATGCCTGTCACCGGTGGCACAATTAATATGATGGAGTATCTATTACAAGGTAAGATAGTGAAGTACAGTTATCACAGAACATTTTATAATAGTGAATATGGGCTTACATGTCTGATTCACAACTTTAGATTTGGTCATCACAAAGATGTTGCATTTTTAAACATTGAATCCTCCCCAGGCCCTCAGATGTCGTTGGATTGAGAGTGAAAAAGCTTTAATAATGGACAGGTCTGTGGGTTATTCCCAAATAGGCCTTCCCTCAAAGTAAAGCAGAGCAGTATTGTGCATATTGATTACGTTACTTTTTTTTTTTAATGGCTAAAATAACTGAATACAGATAGGTCCACATATATTTGGACGCTGACACACGTTTTGTTGACCTATTTACGAAAATGTATTCAAGTCAAGATAGTTATTTAATGAATATGGACTTAAAGGGACATTGTGTAAGAATTACTGCCATCTAATGTTGAATTTGTGTATCGAATAAAAACTAATAGTACACTCTTGCACGTCACCATTTCAAACACGTATTGCAACAACAGTAGCCGCCGTGTATCAAAAAGCCTCGACAACAAAAATGTAATCATGTCATCCGTTACTGCAGGGAGACGATTACTATTATTTAGATCATTGGCCCTGTATGCTCAAAACAACAACAAAACATGCAAGTTCCCTATGGTGGTGTTGACTCTATTCAACAGAGGTGGAATTGTGGCTCCAACAAGTCGTCTCTATTTTTCTGCTCAGCCACTTGTGATTTCAAGATGGCAGACTGTCATGGCGCTTCCCTACCAGTTGACCTGCCATATGTATCAACAAATCTAAAATTCTTCACTTAGGAGAATGTGTCAGATTTTTAGTGGGGGTCATAATACACCAATGGTAACATATTTATAAATGCAGACATCGATTGTGGCCAGTAAACAACTGAAAATGTTACACAATGTCCCTTTTTTAAAGTACAGACTCAGCTTTACTTTAAGAGTATTCACATTCAAATTGAAGGAAAGGTTTAGGAATTACAACTCTTTTTTTTCAAGGGACCAAAAATAATTGGACAGTTCATTCTAAAGCTTTTGCATGGGCTATTTCCACATTAAACCATCATCAATCAAGCAGATATTAGGTTTGGAGTTGATTCCAGGTGTGCCATTTGCATTTGGAATCTATTCTTACAATATGCAGTCAAATAAGTTATCAGTGGCTGTGCAGCAGACCATCCTTGGGCTTGGAAAAAAAAAAGAAAAAATCCATCACAGAGATAATAGAAATGTTACCAGTTGCCAAATCAAGAGTTTCTGAGAGAAAATAAAGTGGACCAGTGAGCTTGGGAACTCAAAAGGGTCTGGATGTCCATGGAACCTGGAAGATAACAAAGGTGGATGTTTCCTCACCAAAGTGAGGAACACTCCCCAGAAAGTAGGTGAACCAATATCTAAGTCAACCATAAAGAGAAGACTTCATGGGAGCAAATACAGAGGGTTCACATCAAAGTGCAAACCATTAATCGGCCTCAAGAATACAAAGTCCAAATTAGACTTTACCAAAAAATCCATCTAAAGAAGCCTGCTCAGTTCTGGAACAGCATTCTTTGGTCAGATGAAACTAGGATCAACCAGTACCAGAATGATGGGAAGAAAAAGCATGAAGAAGGCTAGGAACAGCTCATGATGAAAAGTACATCATCTGTAGAACATGTTGAAAGAAGTTAGATGGTATGTCCAAAAGCTTTGGGTCACTGGTGTTTATTGATGATGTGACAGAAGCAGCCGGATGAAATTTGAAGTTACAGTATAGGGATTTTTTTGTTGTTGCTAAAATTCAACGTTGATTGAATGTCACGTCACTGCACAGATAAACAGTGGCCCAAAACATACTGTGAAAGCAACCTGAAAGATTTTTAAGGCAAAGAAGTGGAATAATTCTGACATGGTTGAGTCAGATCTCAGTCAGATTGAACATGAATTTCCCTTGCTTGAGACAAAACCTGTGGCAGAAAGACCCACAAACAAGCAACAACTGAAGATAGTTGCAGAAAAGATCAAGTAAATGATCACAAAGGAGGAAACCTAGTGTTTAATGATGTCCATGGGTTCCAGACTTGAGGCAATCATTGCCAGCAAAGGATTTTCAACAAAGTATTGGAAATGAAAATGTGTTATGGTAATGGCAATGGTCTAATTATTTTTGAGCCCCTGAAATGAGAAGCTTTAACATAAAAAAGGCTGCAATTCCTTAATTCTTTACAGGATTTTTTTTCAACCACTTGAATTAAACTTGAAAGTCTGCACTTCAATTATATCTTTTGTCTAACATAATTTCAAAAGTTGTGGCATGCAGAGCCCAAATCATGAAAATTGTTTTACAGTCCAAATATTTCTGGGCCAAATAGAATACCCACAACTAAGGACATGGGATGAAGCATGCCAACAAGCAATATTTCCATAGTGCTTCAGTCTGTTAAAGGTTTTAGCTGCATGGATGTATAAATATTTATGGTGCACTAACAGCTAAAGCTACCGACAAAACAATTTACTCACAGGACTTATTATCTAATGTTATCTTGCAATAATGTATACTGTTGCAAAGTTTTGTGTTCCTTCTATCTGGGAAAACTTTACTTTGTATTGCACACCAATAAAGTAAGATTATCATGCCAGTTTGATCAGAAGTTTGGTCTATAGAGTAAATGTTGTGTGGTGATTTGAATATGTCCAGCTGCTTATAACAAAACATCTTCAACTTCTGCCTTTGATCCTTTGTTAATAAAGGAGTCTCAGCTGTTGTAAAATGGCTCAGCTGGTTATTTAGCATCTGAACCATTTTTGTGGAAAAAATACAATACCTGGACCATTTGTTGTCTATGTATTTTATTTTAGCACCTGTTTCTTTCCCTTTTTCAATTCAGGCAGCGTGTTAGACCAAGCCCTGGAAAGCCTTTTGCATCGCCTCCGTGGTCTCTGTGACAACATGGAACCGGAAACTTTTACAGACCATGAACTGGTTTACCTTTTGAAAGGTCAGCAAGGAAACCCTTTTATTTTGCGCGCCCGGCGTTCTCTATCCCACCCAAATGCTCCATGGCATCTACGCTATCTGGGACAACCGGAAGTGGGAGACAAGAGCCGGCATGCCCTAGTACGAAACTGTGTTGACGTTTCTGCCTCCCACACCCTTCCAGAATTCCTCAATGAGATGGGCTTCCGCATGGACCACGAGTTTGTTACCAGTGGCCACATATTTCGCAAAGGTGCTATGAAAATTGTGGTTGGCAAGGTGTCACGTCTTTTGGTACCAGGGAACACTGAAAATACAGAGCGAATGTCACTTTCATCCTTAGTGGAACTGAGTATTTTGGCCCCTGCCGGCCAGGACACAGTGTCAGAGGACATGCGCAGCTTTGCTGAGCAACTTAAACCTCTGATTCATTTGGAGAAGATTGATCCAACCAAACAGAGACATTAAGAGTTGAATTCGTGCTGTTTACTCTTCCATTTAAAAAAAAGTTTATTTTTGATTTTCATTTTTTTATAGAACATTTTTGTTACAGAAAATTAAATACAATGCAACTTTGACAAAACTAGTTGTTTGATTTTTTGTGAGTTGAAAAATGTTTAACCATGGATGTTACAATATTCTAACCTTAACATTCAATCTGCTGCAGACAGTTGTAAAATTATTTAATGCAAAAACAAAAGATTTTCAAATTTTTCACATGTTATTACAACAAACTGTTTTAAGGGATTACACCTGTATCATTCAAAAATGGATTATTGCTGTACTCGTGGTTTCTTGCACTTTTATTTTAGCATAGCTTTCCTGTTCTGCACTGAACTCTTCCAGAATTTAAACTGCCAGGTCTTTTGGCAGAAACGGTCAACTCAATTTGTGAGAACAGTCCCAAAACCATCCCAAATTTCTTTGAAATAAGTGGATCTGGCTAGAGCCTTGAGCAGGCATTTTAAAGCAGCAGATGCTGTGATAAGTCTGCTAAGATGTAAAATTGCTAAAATATTGTACACATGTCTAGATAATGCAAGTATGATTGCTGTTCTTCACATACAGTAATTTGATTATTACTTATTCCAAATATAAACTTAGCCCAGTTCAGGTATAATCAGAAATGGCTGTTTACAATGTAGTGTCTTGTGCAGAGTATGGTATTAACCAGGTCAATTTTAGAATTTTCATGTGCATGTAAATATAACGGGTATCACCTGTTATCAAAGGAAAAGAAAGATTATTCAACAAAACTGTCATCAGCCAGGTGCTTGTCCTTTTCATGGACATATTCACTTCACACCACTGGGGGTCTCTCTTTCTCTTGTGCTGGCCTTGATTGGAGCGAACTGAATGCTACCTCTCATCATCAACGAGAGCAGTGGTTACCATGGAAATAATTAGCTGTGAGATCTGCACATCTTTTACCCCACTCTAATTAGCTTTCTCAATTGCTTAATGATACATAGACCTGTGAAAGCCTTTCTTTCTTCCCCTCAACAAAAGCATTGATTTTCCCTCTCTTCCCCTCTTATTTCTACTGTTAACCCATTAGTGCCCCTTTTCATGGGAACTTGAGCCTGGACTATTACACATGAAAGCACCACGGCTCCCTCAGGTTCCTCACTGTTCATGTTGGAATTGAAAAAGGGTTGTATACTTGCATGTCAACATTATGGCCAATCTCCTGCAGAGATGGAAGTAACTAATGCACATCCTGTCAGTTATGATAATGTAGGCAAAAAGACATGAGTGCTTCTAATAATACCCTTGCAGGAAGATACATTTGCTGGAGTTGAGATGTAAAGTGACCGTGTGCATGTCTGAGAGGAGAGCTTGAGGGCCGATGGCTGTCTCTACTTGTTGACCTACCTGCATATCAAGGCTGATGAGGACAAGCTCACTGAGGTGGAAAGGTGAGGTGACATTGCTTCCACTTGCATTTAGAGCAACTTGAAAGCCACACATTTGAACAGTGAATAATCTGCTGTCAAGAGAATGCTTTATCATTATTTATTTGTTTTCCATTTTTGAAGGCAAATCTGATATGTGCCCAATTGCAGCTAATCTAGACGCAAAGTTTCTGTCAGTTAGACTGGACTATCTGATAGAGACAGTTTTATGTTCCAACAACCACAAGCAGACTACTGGCCCTTAGGACTAAAGCATGATGTTTCAGCTCTGAGTGAATTATGTATTAAAGAGGCAGATGCCTCCTTGCCCAAGGCTTTATATGTCCTGCATGGATACACTACAGTCTACTGGCTTTCTTCCACTTAAACTTGTGTTTAGCGCAGTGCTCTTTGGTGATGAGCTGGACTCCCTCTGCACCTTCACTCAACATTGCCTGGAGAGCGGAGGCATAGCTAGGCTAATCAGTGTTTTGGCATCAGGCCTACTTGGCTGTTATGGATGTTTCCAACCACCAACTTGTACAAGACAGGGATTTAACTCTTTGCTGGAAATAACATAATTTGTTACAATGAAGAAACTGGTTGACACATTCTTTCAAACACAATATGGTTAACAAAGCATTAGAAATGTAAAGTTATGACAGACTTTTCTTTAAGTTATATGATTATCAGTAGAGAAATTTAGCACACCTATTTTCTATTATTGCTTGCAGCCTAAACTACTTTAATTAATTAGTATTGTTTTAATGTCAGTTTTCATTATTTGACTACCCAGAACATGGTTTCGTTTTTTATAATTTAAACCTACTTTAACCCACAACTTTCTTCATTTCCCGGTTACTCTGGTAGTTGTTTTCCCCCCCTAAATTAATTGATTGATATTCTTTGTCTATCAGACGCTGTGAAAAATGGTCGCAAATTGTAAAAATGAGACAACCTTGTTGGTCATCTCACTTTTCAGCAGGGTCCAAAGAGTTTCCAATGAGAATGAGAAAGCAGCAAAATAATGAATTTGAAAACCTAGAACCAATCAATGTGCCCCTTATCAACTGATAAGTGACCTATATAAATGATAGATTTAAACGTGGCAACATATTTAAAGTTAATTTATAATGCTTCTGGTATTGATAGTTTTATTGTAATGCTGTACAATACTTTTCTATTAGGAATTATCGATTTCAGCTTAGCAACATAGCCTTAAACCCTCTTTGACATCAGTTTATTGTAATGCAATTAAACATGCATCAGTTTTGTGGATGAGAGCAATGCACACTCATCTTTGACTCTGGACTATTTGGTTGTTCTGCATTTTTAACTGTTAAATATAATTAATTGGCTAAGGCAGATAGTGTTAATCATGTTGTGTTAGACCTCTGAATAGGGATGGAAGTCATTACCTGCAGTCCTGCACATGCCTATACTTTCCATTTCACAACAGAGTCTTAATTAAAACTCTTGGCACCAATCATCTTCACGTCCTCTGAACATAATGTTCATAGTTGCTGGTGCAGATGCCAAGATGCCGCAGAATGCTGGCTCTTGCTTTAGGCAGGAAGTCTTTAAGTTGGCCCACTTTGGGTATGTGCCATAAAGGAGTGAAATCCAGCTTCACCTTCTCAGCTCTCTTTTCAATACACAGAATTGAGCCCTCTCCTTCCTGTGTCATTGGGAACCCATCTGTTTGTTAGTTTGTGGGTTGTTTGCTGAGATGGGAGGATAACGAGAGGAGGAGCTTTCCCAGACAGACCTCAGTCTCCCAAGGGTGTTCTTGTGGTTTCTCGGGATACCTCCTGTCCAAGTCCCATTTGGCGGAATGGGGTACAGGGAAAAAATTATAGATCACAATAAGGTTTTGGAAAGATGGCTGAAGTGGCAGGGCCTGAGATGTAAGGATAGGTTTTTCAGAAATTGGTAGAAGTCATCTGTTTCCTTCTTCAAATTAAATTCCTGAGCATTTTTGTTTTGAGGGAAATTGACAGGCACAAAGCTCTGACTTGTTGTTCATGTGATGCTTTGCCTCACTTGTGGCTCATTGAGGTGATTACTGCTATGCAGAACACACTGTTCCAGGGTCAGCCACTCAGAGCTTTAAGCCAGCCATGCTGCCTCTGGAATGTCTGGTATGGGGACAACATAAGATTCAGCCTGGAGGGGACCAAACATGCATAGTTTTTAAAACTGGTGCTGCCTAGTCCTTCCCTCTTGGTATGAGTCCTCTCTGCTTCCTACGAGTTTTTTCTCTTGAGGATTCAGCCGTGCTGTGAGCCACTGGATTTGGTTGTTTGGCTTCTTTGATAGTCATTTGGTTTTCTTTCACTTCCTGTGTAATCAAGGCGCATTGTGTAATCTCAAGTGTCACCAAAATTATGGCTTTTATAAGTGTTACTTGTGAAGCATCTCAAGCTGAACCTTGTGTTAAAGACTGAAAGCTGAACAGGCTTGCTGTCTCCAGTGGTAGTTTGATTATTAATCTCTACATGTGATAATGAAAATATGA
>JAPMNP010600227.1:0-13710 GCA_029874935.1 Atherina boyeri | reverse complement strand
ATACAGTACACTTTTTTTTCACTTGGGTATATATATATATATACATATATATATATCTGTCCCGTTCATCTAAAACCAGACTTTACCAGACTTTTTTCCCATCTGACAAAAATATATGATGTAAGTGTGCCAACTTCTAACATGCTGGATTTTTTAACAGCTAATGGTTCCCAGTGTGGAAGTTGAAAACCCTTGACCCAAAAATGTAATGATTTCACTGTGTTTCAAGGTTTTTTTTAAAAATACAAAAAATGTGTTTTTCATTTCTCACTGTACTGCTAAGTTTTAAAGCTTGGTATAAAGAAATGAACATTTTCAGTTTATGCTAATAATTATTCAAACTGAAAGAGACTAGCAAATCAAGAGCTCATGAAAATCTCTCAAAATGATGTTTCATTTCGTTCAACAGTATTGTGTGATGACCAACACCAGAAGAGTCATGTATTCATATGGTTGCTAAAGCCAAACAGCTGAAAGCCTCTACTGTGTGTGTGTATGTATGTGTGTAGGTATAATCAGGCTGTGTTATGCCACCCTATCCTGGCATTGCTGAGACTGGGGAGGCCCGGTCTCTTTCCAGATTCATCTCTCCAGCTTTGTTTGACTAAGTAGTGCCATGGTGTATGTGTTGGAGGGGGCCTGAGTGCTAACACCAGCAGCAGTGCAGCGTATGTGTGGGTTGCCTGAGCCAGTGGGGCTTGGCACAGAGAGGCAGCATATGTTCATGGCCAGCTTCCTTCCTCCTCTCCAATCTCTCATCTCTCGTCTTTTTTCTCCTTTTCCAGCTCCTTCCCTGCCCTACCCCCCTCCACTCCCCCTGTCCCGCCCTCTGACAGCGTAGCACAGAGATCAAAGGGCACTCGGGATCCTAGTGTCCCCTAAGGACAACCCACCATGTTTCACTAAAACCAAAGCCCTTTCTTCTAACAGAGACACACATATACGCTCATATTTGTCATTTTATCATCTGGCATATGATCAGAGACTATTTGGTGCAGCAGGTAATATGTTGGGCCTGCAACGGTCCATTTCTTAAATCTTTCCAGGAATTGGTCACTTACATCACGGCTTATATCTGCCCCACATAAACCCTGGTTTGTTTTTTTCTATGTGACAGAAGCAGCCATTTCTGAATACTTCCTTGCAGCTAGATGGATGAACCACCATCCTGCTGTTCAGTAAAGAGTTAACTACATCCCAGATAGCCCCAACCAGCTGCTTCAGTCTTTCACACCTACTATCCTGCTCCCTGCTCTCCTCCTTGCCTCTTGAACCAGTAAATGAACACTCATTTGCAAGTTAGATAAATCCTTTGAATGTATTATTGATGCAAACAAATTAGCCTGCAGGCCCCAGACAATACCTAATGGAGCCTTGGCTTATGGGTGAGGTAGTTTCCAGTGAGGGCACTGTTGGTGTTCCAGGATTGATGCCTGATCTTCTGCCCCGTAATTATTTCTCCTACAAATTATTCAGCTGTTCTGATGCAGTGTGGGATTTAAAACTGTGCTTCTTATTGCTGCCTATATGATTCCAGGCCTCAACCAAGCAACATTCATTAGTTTATTAAAGAAAAGAGGAAAAAAAGACATGAGCAATTAGATAACTGGGATAAAGCCACCAAAATGAGGGGATGTGTTATTATTCAAGTTTATGCATGCTGCACATAAATCACTGGGGTTTATGTTGGTGTTGCTTTTTCAAGGATATTCTCTTATCTGGTTGTACACAGACACATGCACACATTTTAACAGCCTTGTATAAGCCTGTTCATGTATTTACAGAGACTCAAACTCTTTCACAAATATGCACAGAAATACCAGCAGAATGTGTGCGGTTAAGCAGGGACACATATGGACACATATGCAAACACTTAAAAAAAAAAAGCATATGCATCGTATTTATGCTAGCTGGCAATACTGTGGTAGAGACAGAGGTTGCAAAAGTGAGAAGAAAAACTGAGTGGGGAGATGAGAGAAAAAGAGGTCTACCACACTGTCCTTAGCGATTAGGAATCAGTATTGATCAGAGGAGGTGAGGGGAAGGCAGCCTGAGAGGAGGAGGGAGAGAACAGGCCCTAGAGCTTGGACCCCAACTCTCTGGTGGCCTCTGCTCTGTTCCGCTCTGGCAAGCTGGCCAGGGCCACTGGGAGAACCATCAAAGGGTCTTATCCCGCTATCTGGCTCAGCTGCAGACACACAAATACACATATTAATGCATGCATACATACATACACGTTCTTCAGGCCTTTGAAAAATGCTCTATTTGATGACATCATTTCTCATTTTGCTCCAGCGTTAGTTGTTGTAAATTGAAGCTGATTTGTTAACACCAGGGTACTGGAAACAGTCAAGGCCTCCTATTCTCCACCGAAGTCCAATTGCCTTGTGCAGGGCTAATCGCAAGCACTTATCTACGTCCATATGCCTCTGCCCTTTAAATTTTTTCCTATTAGTATTTTTCCATGGTTCTTTCCAGTTACGTCTGACTCAGACATGTCCGACTCATTTTTCTTCATAAACAGTTTTCCCAGTACCCTTCTATCTCTTTAAAAGGCATCACAGAACAAGTACAGACAAACAGTCAAGAACTGCATGTGTTAATCATGGCAACAATCAAGCAACAGATAAATAACAAACACACATACACACTCACACACAAGGCATCAATCTGCTGGTCGTGATGATATGTCAATGTTTGTTTGGTGTGTCCAGTGTAGAGTGAGTTTAGAGGAAGTATTTATTACCCTGCCTCTCTCTCTCTCAGGGCCAGACCTGTGTTAATGCATTTCCTCCTTTAAGTCTCTTTTTCTCCTCCTCCTCCCCTCCTTTCGCTCTGCCTGCTTTTCAGCTGACTCCGAGCTTTGGCAATCTTATTTGCCTTTCGATCCAGATCAATCTCCGTCTTATCTACAGCTCCTGAATCATAAACATTTCATAAGCCCAACCTTGACACTGACAGACATAGAGAGGTGGTTTGGTGTAAGATGTCTGTTGAGACTACTTGATGCTGGACTTTACTTAGTCTGAAGAAGGTGTTGAACTCTGCCTCTCAGTCCAAACCACCATCCTGCGCAGCTGTCGCACCGTTCGAGTGAGGGGCACATTCGGCAGTGCTCTTGTTTTGCGTGTGCTAGTGCAATCACAATATAAAATAGGTGTGCCTGGTTTGTGTGTATATATGTGTGTGATGTATTATTCATAAGAAGAAGCATTCATCTCAGTGAGACACCTTCAACAATTTGGAGACGTGGTGTGCTTAACGGCTTAATGTAGTTGCCGCAATTTGGCTCTCCTCTGGCTGATTAACGCCGGCACTCCAGCCCTCACTGTGTTTTGCCTCACGAAGGATTAGGTGTTATAAGAAACATGCCGTCCCAGGGAGTTTACCTGACACTGTGATGTGAATGTTTTTCAGAATACCCACTACTATTCAATTTCCGACTTACTCTTTAGGCACTGTCACATGGAGCTCAAACATTTTTTTCTAGAAACTTGCTCTGTGTAAGAAAAGACTGCCCCGCTGCTTTCATGAATATAAGAAGGAGGATGCACCTTTGTCTCTGCTTCTCTAGATTTGTCCCCATCCTACATTTTGTGGGGGAAAAAAGCAGGTTAAACTTTCAGTCTTTGTGTATGCAAGTGCTGCCAACGGTGGAGCAGTCAGCAAAGTGCCACCTCAGCACCTGTGCTTTAATGATTAATACCATATTGATGGTCTCAATTAATTTCCTATTACACCACCAGAAGGCTGCGGTCGCTCTGTCTCTGTCACGGCCCTGCACTTGTTTTGGGAAGCCTCTTTGTGGCAGCTGCTGGCTGGAGATAGTATGCTTTTCACTAGCTCGTGCACATAATTTTACAGACAGATGTACCAAACATGCACGCATGCAATCACACACTATCTTAAGGAACCACACACACAAGCTATTACATGCTTTTTGGCTCCTCACAAATTCCTATGCTTGCACACAGATACACAAATAAAATGCAACTCTTTCTTTTTGTTGAATCATTTTTTACTAGGGGACTCCCTTTTTTCCCCGCCTGTGATCAAAACCCTCCTTAGAGACCTGGACATTCAGCTAGTCCTCTTTGCACAATTTTACAAACTGCTACTTTCACCTGATTCCATGATTTAGCAAACCTCCTGTGTTTTGCATTTGAACCTGGTTTGATATATTGCACCACATTTAAGGCTGTTTCCTGCAGCCTATGCTTTGATTCTTGCTTAATCCCCTCCCCTGCAGCGTTACATATTTGTAACAGTGTGTAAGCTACTTATTTATTCCCATGATGATCTCTGTCTGAGCTGTGATTTGACAACACATTCCCATGACCTCAACTATCTGTGGACTTCGACTCAACTCGCAGTCAACACTGCCCCTGTGGAGAAGCTGGGGAAATGCTGTTTGTCGATCAGATTGGCAGACTTCTGATGGCGCCTTTTCCCTCTGTCTCTTTTCATATCCAAATAAAACAGCCTCTTATCTTTGACCACTCTGTACTTCACCCCATAAACCCCTTTATCTCTTTCTAATATGCGCTGTTTATCTCAACCTCATTCTTTCATTCTGTCTCACTCACAACCACACACACTGTCTTTATTTTTCATTTTTCATGTGGAACCAATATACACTATTGGTTGCTAGGAAACCATTTGAGCTTTTTTTTTTCCCTGAAGGGCAGACGTTTGATTACCCATTTATATGGTGTGTGTATATGTGCGCAGAAGCCAGTGCGTTTGTCTCCAGAGAGAGGTCTTGCCAAGCTGAGCTCAGGTTCTGCTCCAGTATTCAGCCCAGTAATGATAATGAGCCCCTCACCATGTTTGACGGAGCACACAGGCTCAGCAGCTCTGTGGCTATTGCTGTCATCTTTGTTTCTGTGCCTCTTGATGCATTTTTTTGTGAGTGCACATAGCTACATCTAAGTGCATTTATGTTCTAAGAGTTATTGACTGAGTGAGTTTTCCATTGCAGACAATTGTTGCTGGTGCTTACAATCAGTGTTGTCTATTGTTGTTCAGTGAGCTATCGCAGAGGGGACTGTGGCCAGCTTGGCCTGTCTTGCAGCTGGACACACTTCAGTCCTGCCTGTGACTCCCTGTTTAGAAATGCACCAGCACATCTCACTCCCCTGGCTGCTCCTGTGAAGTCCTGATTCGCTCGCAGACACGGGCAGAGGCACATAAATAGTACGCCTTGTCGACTGGCACAGGGAGAACGACAACACACACAAACAAATCAGACCCGGCACTGATATGAAAGGGAGCAGAAGAGGGAGAGCAGTGAGAGATGGCGTTTGCTGTGTTTCCTCGTCCAAATGAATTGCACTATGCCCTAAGAGGAAACAAGGAAAATGAGAGAGCAAGCAATTGGAAAAGACTCCAGGAAAACCAGAGGTTGATAGGTTATTGTGAGGCAGAAACGAAAGAAAAGAAGCATGAAGAGACAAGACACGGTTAAATCCTCCCTGCATTTGAGAGGGCTCAGTAACTTCCCCTGCCTCATTTTACTCATGTGTGACTCAGTGTCACCTGTATGGCCACTGACTATTAGTATCAGTGCCATGGGCTTTTTCAAGGCTATTATGGCAGCCGGATGGGCTCCTGATGGCCCTTTCTAAGCTTGCCCTGGGCAGCCTGGCCTCTCACTTGGGACCACCATAACTAATGGAGAAGGTAGTGTGTTCTATAAGGGCCTTAGGATGAATAAGTAGGCTGTAAACTGCGAGCTGAGTTGTGGCAGCTAAAAAGCCTTCAGTTCCTCACTGCCCAGCTTACCGCCAGACTTACTGCTTGCCTGCTTGGCATCTAGAATGCTCCTCCATGTTCAGGCTCTGAACACTGGCCTTTTGCACTTTTATTGTAATGCATGCAGATGCTTGGCACAGCAACAAACACATTCCACCTTTTTACTGCGGTGCATTGCACAAATAAAATATTTCAAAGCTGGGAGGAGCCACACAAAAATAGAGGAGCACTCTCACATGCTCACTCGCAGACATGTAAGAATTGCAAAATGCACTCACATATAAGCCCAATTACACACACACACACACACAAGTGCACATACACACGCCCTTCGACTTGCATTCCCCCACACAGAGTGAAGCAGTTCTGCCCCTCTAAGCTGAGTTATTTAAAGCCCCACTCTCAACTCCATCGGAGTGATTATGTGCTACTGAATTAAACATCACAGGCCTCAGCCCCTGGCTTCCTCTGAAACACGCTCAAACATGCTGGCCTCTTCCTGTTCCTCAAAAGTTCCAAGTTCTGGCTTTCATATCTCCCAGCCATTGCACGCGGTAGTGGAGGTAAAGAGGTGGAGTATGAATCTTCCCTGCATCAGGATCTCCTACTGTGCCTATTGGTCTGCCATTCATCCCACATATCTTTGACTGAGGCAAATGAGGTAAAGTGCCTTAAAAATAACACCACTCTGTAAACTGTCTCTTACCACTGGACTGATACATATCCCAGCATCATTTTAGCTTGGCACTCAGGCATCGTCACAGTAAGTGGAGAGCTGAGTGCAGTGAAGGGTGAACAGTAGCAGTTAAGTTGAGCGTTGACTCCAGACACCCCAATTAGGGTGTCTATGTTTTAAACTGGGAACATTTAAACAAAGAGTTTGTCATAGTCGACCCAGAGAAAAGCGGGTTCAAACAGAGGTTTGCTCTGCCTCTTCAACACGCGCCTCAGGCTGTTTGTTACCTTTTTGGGAGGGTTTGACGTGGAGTTTTGTTTACCTCGGTGCGCATGAGCCTGTGTGCGTGCTCACGCGCTGCCTGTGTATAAGTGTGCTTCTGTGTGTCGGCACCAGGCAAGGCACCAGCCAGCCACCCCCACACTCCAAAACATACCCCTTGGCAAAGAGCGATAAAGGTTCCAAACAAAAAGGAAGAAGTCTTGCGACTTGTGGAGGTGAACTTATAGCACCACAGAGGCAGTTGACCTTGAAATGAGCTGTGGTGTTTGGGGACAGGCGGGGGAGGGCAGTGTTTAAGAGTGCAACCTCAGTGCCAGAGGCCAGGAGGCTGCCTAATGACTGGCACACCATGCTATCCATCACCGTGCCACTGCCAGGGCAACTGCCCCTGCATAGCCAAGTGCATAAGGCTTTAATCACCCCTCGAACTTCTTCAGTGGACCATGACTGCAGAATGTGAAACACATAAATTCGATTCACAGGTGTTTCATGTCAACACAAAACTGGACAGACATATGTGAAGATGCTCTCGACAAATTCTAATATGCATTCCTCACACAAACAGCATGAATATGCAGCCAATGCTCTCAGACTCACAGCTTATTGGGCTCATTCTGCATGCATACTGATGAACGTACACCAACTAACATGCAGAAATATGCCTCTTGACGCTCATTCACATGCTATTTATAATATAATGTAGGCAGGCGGAAATACAAAGGCACAGAAACATTCATAGACAAAGAAAAATACACCGATGTACACCTCTCCCCTCTTTATCTATGAGTCGATCCAGAGTGTTTGTGACAAAACAATTGACTTATTTTGCTTTCATCGTATTTTTTCATTGAAATAGATGTCCCCATAGCCTGCAAGCTCAATTCTGCTATGAATAACTGTCTCTTTCCTTTACCCCTTTTTAAAAAAAAAAGATTTTCATATTTGTTCCTTGGGATTGAGGTGGAAAGTCAGGCTTTCCCCATACCTGGGCCCATGTCTGCTCTGACAGGCTTTGAAGCCCCCACTCTTCACTGTTGGTTATTTTATCACAGTGGAACAAGGTTTTCCCCTGCACTCCCTGGCTCATCCACGTTCCTTGAAGCATCCCCTCTCAATTAAGATCCTTTCATGTTAATGGTGTTCTTATCGCTCCTGTGCACGAGTTGTGAAAGCGAGGCCTGCTGTGGTGGAGTACAATCATGGAGCAGAGCTGCCTGAATGACAATATAAGCGCTCTTATTCTCATTCTTCCTTCTGCCTCTGTCTCTGTGTCTTTCTACAGATCTCTATCTAAAATTCTGTCTCTCTCCTTTACTTTTTTTTTTCCTTTTGTCGTTAATGAGCCGTGCTTGGGTAGTGGCTACATAGAGTTCCAAGACGGAGGTAGGCTTGTGGCAGGGTCACGGAGACTTAATGAGACAGCATTCACTTTGCTTGACCACTAATGGCAGATTCTACCTATAGATGTACTTTGTACTCAAGTTTCAGTGAGTTCTACCTCTACGGTTCAGCATGCACAGTTGCTATCACACATTAAGCACAAAGTAGAAGGTCACTGTATCTGTCTCCACCAACATCTAACGCGTCTTTGTCTTTAGCTCCATTAGCAACTCTGTTTCTTCCTCTCCCTCCTTGTCTTTTGGAGTAGAACAGGGTGTCTGACTCTAGGACGAGGTAGGCAGTCACTGAGAGATCGTTGGAGCACTGGCTGCTTTTCAGTGCGTGGGTGCCAGAGAAACCTGTTGCCAGGCTACAACAGCACCTTTATCCTTCGGTTGCGATGGCGATGTCTTGAATATCACATATGCCTGTGTGTTTTTCATGTGTCTGATTTGACATGTCTCATGCATTTTGTCTTGGACTTAAACCTCTACCTGTGTGTGAGTTTACATATGCATGCATGCCTTTGTTGGTATATTTTTCTGTGTTTGTTATTAAGATCGGTGAAAGGAGGGGCAGGAAGGCGCTCCACCACCTACTCAGCAGGCCTTCCGCCCCCGTGGCTGACTCCCCAAGACTCTGCTAGTAATTAGCTCAACATCTATCCATCTGTTCTGGGGAGGCGCAGTAAACATTAACACAACACGGCAACATCAAAATGTTGGCTAGACACAGGCATGCATGATATATTCACACATTAATACATGGGAATTGTTGGCGCATACATGCTGACATGCACTTGAAGCTCATATACAAACATGATATGATGCACAAAAGAATGTGCAGCAATTTAGCATTTATCAAATAACTAGAATGAACTTAGTTGGAGAAACCTCAATCAATCTGATAAATTGTGTGATCACTCTTTCCAGACCTCCAGAGTAAATCAGCATTGTGTAGATTGAGGCTAGATAGTTCATTATAACCCTGGCTGTATCATTGCCTTTCACCAATGGAACCTCTCTGATGATTTTGTATGTTGAATAAGAATCTAAATAGCTTTAAGGGTCTAAAATTTGCCATAATCAAGCCCTGAAATCTTTGCACACCACAGGTTCCTGCAACTGTATCCCAGTCCTCACCAGTGCTGCGGAAGTGAGGCTGGAAAGCTGCCCTGAGACCCACATGGGAAATGAGAGAAAAAACAACCAAAAGACTACATTGCACAATTAATCAATAAGTTAATGAGATCTCATTTTCTCTGGAAAAGACTATCCAGGCAAAAAGTTCTCCCTCAGCCTTTTCCCTCTCCTCTTGGAGAACCAACTCTAGATATTACACTGTGGAAAAAGAAAGCAGCCAGCAGGAAATTAAATTAAATTACCATCCTGATAGATTTATGTGGCGCTTTACATTTTCATTGTGTTGTTTTCCTCTCAGAGCAGAGGTAGGCCTGAGTTGGAAGAGAACTGTTAAATATGTTGTAAAGTAAAAGAAGAGAAAGAAGTAAAACCAGACTGGGGAAGGAGAATGATCCAGACGTTATACGCCTCTGGCCTCCTCCTCGGTTTACAACAGATAGCAGATTCTTATAGTAAAACACAGTGGCACAAAAATTACTTGTGTTTGGATGAGCTGTAAAGGCTGCCACATGGTCAATTTCTTTCAGTGTGCATGAATATTTGTGTAGCTGTGTGTGACAAGGTAGGAAACAGCTGGGAGTGTGGGTGTTGAATGGAGGAGATTGTGCGTAACCACGTGTATGATTGTTCTCAACTAGCCCCTGTGTGTCTTGTGAGCTTCTAAGTGTCTGTTACACTATGTTAATGAGTTTGTCCTTGCTCAATCTGTTTTTGTGCGTCCGTGCTTGTGTGTTTGCGTGTATTTAAGCATGCGCTATGTGTCTGAGTGTGCATATTTACCCCCCACCTTTCCCCACTCACACATCCACATTAATTTTTGCCCGCTCATAATTGAATGAAGCTGTCTACATTCTGCGCTCTCATTTCATGTAAAGATTGAGGGTATCTCTTGGCTATTGACACAGCTGGTGGTGCCATCTGGGGGCATTGAACACCGCCTTCATCATCTCCATCCACACAGGGCAGCAGTCATCACCTACTGTCCGTACCAATGACAGAGGACAAGCAAAGAAGTGAGATGAAAGACTGCAATGTCCAGCTCCAGCTTGTGCTAGAAGTGCTTGGGAAAGGTCATCTGTCTCCTCGAAACCGCTTTACGTTCTATTGAGATATGACGGCCCCAACACATCAGAGATGCTTTTTTGTTGTTTGTACATTTGGGATGTTTTCAACAAAGTATTTGCGTATTCGCCTGCCACTGCCACACCCCTGTCTAATGTAACAGCGAAGCAGAGACGGGGGGTTGGGGGCGTCGTCTCAGATTAATGGTTCAAGCTGAGAGGGAGCGAAGACCTACAGTAGCAGCACCTTGATTTATTTGCCACTTAGTACTGATGAAGCCTCAAACTGCAGTCACGCACACATGTTGTCACAGCATTTTTCTCCATCAGAGACTGAGTTGTTTTGTCTGCTCTTGCCTCTTGTTTAGATGTGTAAACCCACAAATTTTTTGTGGTTTTCTGGATTTATTTATGTGAAAAGCAAATAAAATTTCTTTTGGTTTTCCTTTTAAACATGACAGAAAAAGCTTAGAATATTTCTTGGCATGTACTCTATATGTCTTCATATTTGTAAATGACTGGTTTTAATCAGTTTAATCAAATTCAGCATTAAACCTGTTGACTTAAATGGCAGTTGGATGTTTATATTACATTGGAAGGCCGAAACAGGGACTTTCCTCGTGTGAGTGCTTGGTAATCAAAGCTTTCTATGATTACAGAAGTGGATTGGTGTTATTCACACCTGCACAACATTCTTTTAAACAGTACCTATTATTCATAAGCTGTCAATTTAGAGAATTTGCAGAGGTAACCTAGTGACAATTTGCAGGCAGCAAATTGTTGAGGTTTGACTTGGTAAATACAGGCAGAGTTAATTGAGGGCATCATCTCACTATGTGGGAGGATTTGACAAAATGCCATAAGTGTGTTACATGAGCACACATTGTAATTAACACACATGCACGTACAAGTGCACATGTAAATGGCTACACATGCTAGTATTCTCATCCAGTTACACACACATTTAGAGATACAGAGATACAGACAGTCACATAATGAGTGAGATTATTGCAGATTTCTGATCCCAGATTTGTTCTGCTCCATGGCTGTGTTCAGGGCTGTGCATTTCCTCTTCTGTTCTCTGGCTCTGTTGTCTGTGTGAGACTTACTACGCAGTGTTTCAAACCTCCCAGCTGTCATTTTCCACATATAAAAGCTCACATCTAAGCTACAGTATCCATGTGCCTCTACAACTCTTTGCTGTTAAACCATTTGACAGGCTATCCCTTCCATCATCGCATCTAACTTTCCCCACGCTCTCTTCTGTTTTCTCCAACAGAATCCTGATATTGTGCTCGTCCACTATTTGAATGTTCCAGCCATTGAGGACTGTGGGAAACCATGTGGACCGATCCTGTGCTCCATCAATACGGACAAGAAGGAATGGGCGAAGTGGACAAAGGAGGAGCTGATTGGCCAACTAAAGCCCATGTGTGAGTAATTCTATAATCCTATTCAGAATTCTGCATTCACCTGTTCATGTTTCTCCAACCTCAAAAATGTTCTCATAACCTTTAATATGCATTTAGTATGAATTGCATCTGCTACAGCTAAAAAGATCTTAACAGTCTTTCTGCATACATATTAGTGTTTTTTGTCCAAGGATTTAATATCCAGTCATATTAGCTCAGAGCTGCTCTAAGTGCCCTTAGCACCTCATTCTAGAGAGCATCTTTATTCAGTATTTCTGCAGTGTTATATTAGAGTGTCCTCTTCCTGGAGCCGTCTGCTGCCCTAGGGTTAAAGTTCAGCTCTTCCCCTTGACCTCTGGCACCAGTCTGGCCAGACTTAAAGTGCAGCTTCCCTCTGTCTGGACCATAGAGGCAGTCAAAGCAGAGGGCAGCAGGCTGTTTATTGATTCATGTTAGTGCATGAAAGTTAGAATCTGCTTCCACCCCATCTCTGGCACTCTGTCTCCCTCCCTTCTCAACGGATCATTCCCTGTTGTTATTAGCTATACTAATGCTCAATGAGTTGCACTGTGTGTTTTTATGAGTTTCTGTACACCTGGGCAAAGACTGAGGCAATGTTTTGGAAAAAGAAAGGGTTTGTCTGATGATGATAGCCAAAAGGGGACTTTGTGGGGTGTTGAAAATCTTTCAGAGTGCTCTTAAGACAACTTTAATAACCAGACAATAATTCGGGTGTGTCTGGTAGAAGCCAGCAGAGCTGTGACTGATATTCTGTTGGCCAATTATTGATGATGTGGCCAGGTGAAGAGGAAGGTGTCAGCAGCTCACACACAAGCTGGCTGCATACTGAACAGGCAGCCCAAGCTATCATTGCTGAGACCTAGGCTATATTGTTGCCTTCATCACTGCATTAGTTTAGGACATTTTCACATAAAGATTTACCTCAGGACAGCTACTCAGCAACAAAAGCTTACTGTATTCATTACATCTGTGGCTTAATGTAAAAATCAAGCACCATTTGCAGTAATGCGTGAAGTCATTAACTTTGGCAGTTGTTGGGACGAGAAGGGTGAGATGCCTTCTAGCTGCCAGGCTACATGAGGGGGCTACATAAAGAGCAAGAATTCCCTCTCCTGCTTTCCGTCTGTGCTTTCTGTCTTTCTTCTCCTCTATTTTCTTCTCCCCTTCTCCTGGAGCATTCGGCATGTCAACATGAACTCTGTGATGGAACAACATTGCCATCTAGTGGTCTTGTGATATGTCAAACCCTCCTCCTCATGAAGCAGCAGACAGTTAGTGTACAGTGAAGTCACGCCGTATTAACCATGCATTGCTTAATCTTAAATCATAAATCAGCTCTTACCATGTCATGCATTTTTACCAGACTGACCTAAATCTTTCAATCTTTTTAATCTAATATCTGCAGGACTATGTGCCCTTTTTTGTACGTAGAATCATTTGCATTCCTGAAGGGGTGAAACGATTTATTAGTTGGACAAAGTTTCCTTCCCTAAGTGTACTATTCTTGTGCAAAACATTTGAATTTTATAGTCGCATGTTGACTGCAAAAAGCAAGATTCTTGGAGTGTGCATTATGTATGATACTCATTTAACAACAAGATCTATTTCATAAACTGAACTTTATCTACTCCCCTTAACTTTCATCAACACACCACTGCCAACTTTTGCAGTATAATTTCCTTGTTTTATTTTCCCTTTTCTCATTTTGTATTCTCTCCACAATATTTCACTGCACAAAGAGCTGGACACCTTTTATCATACAAAAAAGAAGCAACAACAAAGGGAAAATGTGGATTTCATGGATCAGTTGGGCTCATTTTGTCTCCCATGACCAAAACACTCACACATACTCATGCTATAAGTCTCAAACATTTTCGCATTCCACAGATGCTCGCTTATAGTAGTTCAAGTCTAAACCCTGTAAAACATGGCCGTGTTTGACCTTGTCATCCTTAACGCCATGTGGTTTTTGATGAGAAGGA